>WYDE02059697.1:0-12190 GCA_009867175.2 Adela reaumurella | reverse complement strand
AGTAGTAGATATTGTACACCGGGTGGCAAAGCTGAAATAGCAGTGGGCTGGACACGTGAGCCGCAGGGATGACGGCCAATGGAGCACGCGCGTCCTACACTGGCGACCATGGACAGATAGGCGAAGTGTGGGAAGACCACCCGCTAGGTGGGAAGACGACATCAGGTACGTCGCTTGCAAACGATGGATTCGTGTTGCTGAGTGCCGGGAGGATTGGAAACAAATTATAGTGGCGTATGTCCAGCAGTGGACGGTTAAACAGTGATGATGATGACTTAGAATGTAGTTTGGTTTCAGAGGGCTTCCTGACGACCTGTTCGTTTGACTACTTCACTGACAACCAGGACACGAAGGTGTTCGTCGCTTGTATCTTTGTCTGGAGCTACGCGATACCCATGTCCCTCATCTGCTTCTTCTACAGCAAACTCTTCGGCGCGGTAAGACCAATATGCCAACGTCACGCAAGCTGTTAATAATTGTATTTTTGTTTCGGGATAGGAAGGGTTATGGAAGTACCCATAATTAACTGTCGATCGAGCGTAAATCGCCAGGCTCGTTCAGTCAAAAATATCCCCAAAATCAACTATTAAAAAAATGCGACTAGTGCATTAAAACGTAGGTTCATTTGAATGATAACTAAATCAGAATGCAGCTTCGAGTGAATTAACATTTTGGTTCGTTCGGGGGATACCAAATCAAACAGGTTCGTAGAGTGCATTAACACTTTGGTTAATTTGGGGGATAACTAATCAGAAAGCAGCGTCGAGTGCATTAACGCTTTGATTAATTCGAGGGATAACTAATCAGAAAGCAGCGTGGAGTGCATTAACGTTTTGGTTAATTTGGGGGATAACTGATCAGAAAGCAGTGTCGAGTGCATAAACACTTTGGATGCTTCGGGGGATAACTAATCAGAAAGCAGCGTGGAGTGCATTAACGTTTTTTTTAATTTGGAGGATAACTGATCAGAAAGCAGTGTCGAGTGCATAAACACTTTGAATGCTTCGGGGGATAACTAATCAGAAAGTGTCACTTTGGTTAATTTTGGGGTTATTAAATCAGAAAGCAGCGTCGAATGCATTAATAATTTGGCTAATTTGAGAATTCAATTACTTAGAAAGCAGCGTCGAGTGCATTAACATTTTGGTCCACTTCTCGCTTTTCGATTGATTGTTACGGGGGAGTTTTTTGGGTGAATAAGCTTGACGAATTACACCGGACGACTCTCAGCGTGTCTACCAGCAACACCGCTCTTCTCTGCGACGACTTTATCGGATTGTTCCGAAGTTTCGAACAGAGATTCCTGTTCATGGTCACGGAGATGTCTGCTTGCTACCAAAGAGAATTTAAGGCGCTACCATGCTACGAGCGTACCAAACGTACTGACCGGACCGTCTGCTCGACGACTGAGACGGTCTAGTCAGTACGTTTGCTGCTTTCGTAGGAAGCAGACATCTCTGTGACCATGAATAGGAATCTCTGTTCGAAACGTCGGAACAATCCGATAATGTCGCCGCGAGAAGAGACGGAAGTTTTCAAAATGTTGTTTAACGACCGCGCTAATTTGAAAAGTAAAGAAAGCTTCATAATGACTGATCACTAGAATCCAACCGATTATTTATATGGAATGGAAGTTAGATTTTTTGGTCTAAACCGAAATCAGTCGGGTGGTTATTTGAGGTGAGGGACTCACCCGTTGTCGCCGGATATTATGTTGTTATAGTTGCAATAAAAATAAAAATATTAATAATTACATTACAAATAGTTTCACCTAAACCTAATTTGGCAAGGTGTCGGACACAGCCACCAGTCTCCGGAGACCTCGCTCGGACGCCTACGAGCGACATCCAGGGTGTCGAAGGTGGGTGGGTACTAGTATCCGTTGACCACTTCCCTACGCAGACAACACTGCGTTTACCCATAAAAGTATCTGGTTGGCCATGTAATCCTAATAACGTAGAGTGTAATAACATATGTTATTGCACTAAACTGTAGGGAAAGGTCATCTCCGACATTTTTGTATTCATACCTTCCACACCATGAGCATTAGGTACATTAAAAAGACGTTATGATTTTGTGTACCTACCGTAAAAGTTTCAACGAAGTTTAAAAGAATAATTTTTCTGTCGGCTTGAGATCAAGAATGCAATTATTGAAACCATACCATATATGGTAAAAACAAAGCGAGTTTGGACAGAAACAAACGGAGGCTGTTGTAAGTAGTTGCGTGCGGTCCCATCCCCAGTAGAAGTGAAAGTTTCACTGCTATTCAGTGCTACGCGGCGTCCGGCTTCGGCCGGGGGCTCATTAGTTGGTGGACGGGGACGGCTCAGATCGGCTGGGGAAGGGCTTCAGCCTGTGACTAATATGTGGCTAATTTTGTATATTATAAAAGACACGAATAATGCACACATACGAGTACCTGTAACAGCAGTAAGCACCTAGATACTTCTTCTTTTCCAAAAATTCTCAAATAAATATTGCACTTATTGGATAATTTTCGATTTAGGTACATACAAATATTTAATTATCTATAAAGGTACACATGTTCATAGGCAATAGACGGCGAATTTAGCGCGTATTTTACAGTTCTGTTTTACAGTTTTTAAAGCATAGACTTTTCAAACTTTTTAATTAAATATAGCCATCCAGAGTTCTAAAAAGGTTTCGAAATCGCACATCAAAATTCAAATAAATCCTTTGATTGACACAAAACCGTTTATGGATGGCAATAAAGCCGGAGAGCTTTCACTTGGCTGCCTACCCCGCTTCCCGCTACCCGCTACCCGCTACCCTCTCGCGCCTCCGACCCATTCGTCTTGTTCAGCTTGTTTGCATTTTTCGCGCCGCTATCGGAATCACATTCTACGAGAAACGCTAAACCGGCGATTTCCGTTCGAATGACATTTTTATACGCGTTTTCTGTTCGCTTCCAGCCGTAATGTTTGCCGAGCGCTAACGTTGTTGAGATGTTTGAGATCATTTGAAGTCCTCGTTGCCCGGGAAGGGGAAAGCTTTTTCGGAGTTATTTGTTTGAGAACGAATCAGAGAGCAAAATCATTTACATAACAGCACTCTTATAAAATGGTTTGTAATATCTAAATTTTTACGAGCATTATAATTTTCTCGTTTTAAATAAATATATCATCGTCATCGCCGTATAGTCGTCTGCTGTTGGAAATACGCTTCCCCATTTCTTTTCCAATCCTGTGGCACTCGGTAACATGAATTTATCGTATGCCAGCGACGCTCCTGATTGATTTTGTCGTTCCACCTGACGGGCGGTCTTCCCACACTTCAATTTCATGCCCAAGGTAGACAGTCCAGTCGGCTCGCGTGTTGTGCCGAGGGGATTAGAATTTCTTCGTTTCGCACCTGGTCCCTATATTCTCAGCATGACTCACTGATAGCTTATAGGTACATCTAAATTTAAATTATCTTAGGAAACATTAAAACTGAAATTAACTAAATCTTGAAATTCGAAGATTCAAAAGATTCAAAATGTTTATTCATCTCCAGGAGCATATACAATCAGTATATAAAACACTCATGCTAGGTATAGAGTACGTCAAAATATTAGGTAGGTACACAGTGTCTATCACGTCATAAATCCTTACAGCTAAGAGAGAGAGAGAGAGAGAGAGAGAGAGAGAGACCTAATAATAAACCTAAATTAAACACAAATAAATCGACATTTAAAAGAAACTAACCAAATGTGAGATGCGTCAGGTCAGGAGATAGGCGAGGTCAGCCAGCGCCGGGTGTCCGGTAGGCCCATGCAACAATCCGCCATGAAGAAATATCTCACCATACACGGGTCAAAACCGGAATCGTCCCCAGTACACTCGCCGCGTTACCCACAAACACAGCCATGCCGATGCGTATACTCCGGCTCGTGAACCTCCATATTTTAATAGATTGGGCTCATCACAATACCCAGTCCAATTTCAATCAGTCTATGTCAGCAAGACAGTAGGTAGTGTTAGGGTCTAACTAATGTGAGTGTTTCTGTACGCATTTTTGTTTTGTGTTCGTGTAGCTCGATAACGGCCATACCAATTTCGATGTCAATAATTTTGTCAGGGCCATGGCTTTGGCCATGGACGAGGTCCTGCATACAATGATTTAATAATTAATGACGAAATATAATGAAAGTCAGTAACCTAATTATTTTACTGTGCATTGTCAAGTCAATAAAATTAAATAAAATCAACACTGCCAGTTTCGAATTCACCTGCCCGCTTACTTCCTCACCTCTATCTACCTCACCTACAATCTTTTAAAAACTCTTTGCACATGTATTACTTCTCATCGATAATTTAATAACCTTTTACGTACCGAAATATTATTGTTTCCTAGAAAAATTGACAAATTGTATATGTATTTGTCTTATGTATTTATGTAGCATTCGTGTATTTTGCATCTGTATTTATATGTGTAATCCATGTTATTTAAACGTAATTATTATATGTATTGGGTCAGAGGAATTGTATTGGTACATAGTTTTGTAGTATATATATATATACACACTATAGTACCAAAATGTTGACCACGGGTGTGGCTCCGGCCTCGGAGACCCCGACAGGTCCCTTCAATAATGGTAGTGGACTGTATAAAGAAATTTAAAAAATATAGGTACTGTTCCAGCTGTGCTTTAATATTCCGATTTTCAACAACTTTGTTTACATGACAGACACGTCGCCAAAGCAACCAAGATTCAAAACTATGTTTTTTCTTCTTTCGTCCGTCCTCGACATACTCCCCCCGGTCGAAGGCTGGTCTCCGACCGGAAGACGGACGATGCTTTCCGCCGGGTGTCGCAGTAGTCCTGCGACAGTGCGTATGTCGAGAACTCGAACGTGTCTCGATGACTCCTCGCGGCCAGACGTTGCGAGGTTGAGCTGCATCCACTATGACGACCAGGTCACTAACGCGTAGTTCGGGCGAGCCTCGCCTTTTTTGGGGCGCCGAAGTAGAGTCGGCACGTACTCGCGCACCCAGCGCTCCCAGAAGTGGTCTGCTAGGCGTTGAGCCGCACGCCACCGGTGCCGACGCACGAGGTTGCTGTCGTCGAAGGCGCCCGGGGTAGCCACACCGGACGCGCTATCCAGCAAAAAGTCAGTAGGCGTGATCGCCTCAGGGTCCGCTGGGTGAACTGAAACATGGGTGAGGTGCCGAGCATTTACAGTGTGCTCGGCCTCGGAAGCAGCGTGGCGAACACCTCGTCTGTGTGCGCTCGCTGGTGAAGTGTTGCGCGGAGAGCTCAGCGCACAGAGCCCACCAATCATTCCCACGCACCGCCCATAAACGGAGCGGCCTGTGGATGAAGCGCCAGTTCGCGCCTCTGGTCAGCGGGAAGGTCTGAATCTTCTCCAGGTCTAGCTCAGCCCAGGCCCGGCGAAGTTCGACGTCGGCTCCATATCATTTAGTGCTGTTGTCGCTGTACATTTCGGCCGTGGCGCCCCTGCGCGCCATCATGCGAAAGGCGCCGTCAGTCGTTAGGTTAGTGGCAATTTCCAAATGCGCCGCTAGCGTCACCAGACACGTGAAAAGTGCGCAGTACCTCTTCTCATGACGCGGCCAGCGCGAGAACCGCGCGGCATCCGGTAGTGCTCGCTCGCGCATGCTAGTCGCGTAGGTCACTGCAGTGTCGCTGCTTGTCGCTCGGGCGGTCTTCCGAAGTTCTTCTTGACTCGCTATGACGTCATTTGGTTGAGCAGGCCATTCTTGCTCGAGTCGCTTTAACCGTGGAACCATCGATGCACCGGTGTCAGTTCATCGAGTGATCTCGTAACATCATCAAAGTCATGGTTCGCGTCCATTTTTCTTTCCAGGCTTTCTCTTGCGCGCGCTATTACAGCTGGGCGGCATGACAACATCTTCGTGGCGCCAGGAGACCCGCCTGCCATCGCCGTCCATCGTCAACTCGGCGGCACGACCGCTCCAGTGTTCTGAGCGCCTTCCCGTCATCAGTGGACTGCCGCAAGAACGTCGAGACGCCGAGCGCCTCAAGCCTGTAGTGCTCTTTCATGAGCGCGTCTAGGTCGTCATTCGAGTTCGCCGTGTGCCCGACAAAATGTTGCGCGAAATGGACGGCTCGACGGTCGCTTCTCCCGGCGCCGCCGTGAAGAACCCATCCGAGCGGCGTTCGTGAAGCAGCTGGGTGTTCACGTCTACCGCATCGCAACTCTTTTGTTATGAGCAAGTGCCAATTGTCCTGCCCAATCAGCAGCTCCGGGACGGCGTTACTGTAGCACTGCACAGGTACATATTTTAGATGTGGCAAGTCTGCGAAGCCTTCCACGGACTGCCCAGTGAGTTGCAACTGGTCGACTGTATGCGCGTTTTGAAGCGCAAACCGCTTGCCGTAGGGGCCGGAGATCCCGAAGGAGACGCGCTTGGAGTCGGGTATAGCATGGAATGATCCGATGCTGAAGATGGAGAGGGGCTCCTGAGGCCCGCTTGCGCCGATCCGTTGTGCGAGGCTCGTCTTCACGAGCGTGATGGTGCTGCCATCGTCCAACAGAGCGAAAGTCTTATGGGTGCCATGCGGCCTGTGCACCGAGACAGGAATAATTTTCAATACCGAGGGCTGCGGCACGCCATGAAGAAGAGTGTGATGTCGTCGGTGACAATCCTCAATACTGCATGACTTCTTCGTGCGGCACATGAAGGATGGCTGTCCGGGTTGTAGGCAGCGGAAGCATATTTTCGCCGCCCTCACATGCTTCCATCTCTCCTCCGATGACGCCTTCATAAACTTTCCACAGTTGGACATGACATGCGCGGTAGACGCGCACACAGTACACGCGGGGCTGGCCTCGTCGGCGGTCGCATGCACACCTTGTTTCTGAACTCGCTGGGGGGCCGCTGGCGGCGGAGGGGCGCCGCGCGCGGCTCGCGCTTGGTCCGCGCGTATCTCGCGCGGATTGGTTGCGGTCGGCTTGTGGCGACGCTCGACTCTCCAGGTCAGGGCGAGTTTATCAGAAGAATACTCGGTCAAAAAATTACTTATATTTACTAGCTCCGGCGTAGTGTCCTGAAGTCTAGGAAAGGCGTAATCGGACCACGGCGTCATAAGAGCCTGCATCTTTCCCTTGATGGTGCGAACAATGTCCGTGTTCCTGAGGTAGGTACTCCTCCTCATTGCGTGCTCGAAGGGCAGAAACGGCATTTCGTACCCTGCACGCGAATAAATTGATCTGCTGCGATACGACCGCCATCGTCGGAAGGTCGCGCAGGGTCTGTAGTTCTTCGTCGACAATGAATTCAGCCCGACCGAAGAGCCGTCCGAGGCAGTCCATTACTTCTTCTGGTTGGCCTTTCTCGATAAGCTGGTGGCAGACGGCCGCCCTAGCTTCGCCGCGCAAGCACTTGCGCAGGCGAGCCAAATTTTCTTTATTCGAGAATTTGTTCTTGCTGTCGTCGTAGGCCGCTTTGAAGGCAAGCCAATCGCCGGTAGTTCCGGTGTAGTCGGGCAGTTGCAGCCAGTAGCGGTCGGGGCGAGAGCCGAGCTCCGCAATCGCTTTGGCGAGCTTCGATATGTCGGAAGTCCCTCCGGTGACATGCATGTCAGTGCGCTTCACGCCGTCGTCGCATCGGTCGTTGGACAACGTCGGGGCGCACGGGGGTCCGGTGTCGCGAACCCACTGCTCTGCACGTTCCATCGACTTCTTGAGGCTATCGTTAGCAGCTTCCTGGTGGTCACAGGAAGCTTCGTTGTCGTCGCTGACTTCTGCCTGCTCATCTGTAATATTTTCAAGTTCCATTTGTAGCCTCTCATTTATCAATTTAGCCTCAAGCTCTAACCTCAGTTTGTCAACCTCGAGCGCGGCAAGCTTCTCGGATGCGTAGAGTTCGACTTCCCGCTTTCGTCGGGCTGCGGTGGACGTGGCAGTTCGCCTCGACGCTCTTGAGCCGGTTCCAGGCGGGACATTGGACTGGTCTGTCTCTGACGATCTCACCATAGAAACGACAGACTGTTTGCGCGGGTCGATCGGCAAGGCAAACTGGCCGTGTTGCTCCTTTGCCGCGTCGGATCGCGTCTTCACCGTTTTCGGCGGATAGGCGGGCGAAGAGCGAGGCATTGCGGAGCGCGCGCGCCAAGCGAGCGACGCGGAGCGGAGTGCGGGTCGGGAGTACGTGGTAGCGGTCGGGTCGTATGCGTGGCACTCGCAGTGCGTGCGGTCACAACACAACGCACGCGATGCGGACGAAGCGAGCAGAGCCGGGAACTTCAGTCAAAGCACAGCTGGTCTATGTGGCGAGAAGGTCCAAAATGTTGACCACGGGCGTGGCTCCGGCCTCGGAGACCCCGGCAGGTCCCTTCAATAATGGTAGTGGACTGTATAAAGAAATTAAAAAATATAGGTACTGCTTCAGCTGTGCTTTAATATTCCGATTTTCAACAACAAGTTTGTTTACATGACAGACACGTCGCCAAAGCAACCAAGATTCAAAAATTATATTCTTCTTCTTTCGTCCGTCCTCGACATTCTCCCCCCGGTCGAAGGCTGGTCTCCGACGACCTCGTGGACCGGAAGACGGACGATCCTTTTCGCCGGGCGCCGCAGTAGTCCTGCGACAGTGCGTATGTCGACAACTCGAACGTGTTCATCTCGGCCAGGCAGGACGCGCTCTATGACTCCTCGCGGCCAGACTTTGCGAGGTTGAGCTGCATCCACCATAACGAGCAGGTCACCAAGTTCGGGGCGAGTCTCGCCCTGTTTCGGGCGCGGAAGTAGAGTCGGGAGGTACTCGCGCACCCAGCGCTCCCAGAAGTGGTCTGCTAGGCGTTAAGCCGCACGCCACCGGTACCGACGCACGAGGTCGCTGTCGTCGAAGGCGCCCGGGGTAGCCACACCGGACGGGCTACCCAGCAAAAAGTCAGTAGGCTTGATCGCCTCAGGGTCCGCAGGGTGAACTGAAACGTGGTGAGGGGCCGAGCATTTACAGTGTGCTCGGCCTCGGCAAACACAGTGGCGAACACCTCGTCTGTGGGCGCTCGCTGGTGAAGTGTGGCGCGGAGAGCTCGGCGCACAGTTCCCACGTACCGGCCATATATGAAGCGGCCGGTGTGATGAAGCGCCAGTTCGCGCCTCTGGTCAGTGCGAAGGTCTGAAACTTCTCCAGATCTAGCTCCGCCCAGGCCCGGCGAAGCTCGGCGTCGGCTCCATGACAGTTAGTGCCGTTGTCGCTGTAAATTTCGGGCGTGGCGCCCGTGCGCGCCATCATGCGACGCAAGGCGCAGATAGCTGAGTCAGTCGTTAGGCTGGCGGCAATTTCCAAATGCACCGCTTGTGTCACCAGACTCGTGAAAAGTGCGCAGTACCTCTTCTCATGACGCGGCCAGCGCGAGAACCGCGCGGCTTCCGGTAGGGCTTGCTCGCGCATGCTAGTCGCGTAGGTCACTGCAGTGTCACTGCTTGTCGCTCGGGCAGTCTTCCGAAGTTTTTCTTCACTCGCTATGACGTCGGTTGGTTGAGCAGGCCATTCTTGCTTGAGTCGCTTTAGGAACCCCGAACCGTGGAACCATCGATGCACCGGTGTCAGTTCATCGAGTGATCTCGTAACATCATCAAAATCATGGTTCGTGTCCATTTTTCTTTCCAGGCTGTGTAGTCTCTTGCGCGCGCTATTACGGCTGGGTGGCATGACAACATCTTCGTTGCGGCAGAGTAGACCCGCCTGCCATCCCCGTCCATCGTCAACTCGACGGTACGACCACTCCACTGTTCCGCGCGCCTTCCCGTCATCAGTGGACTGCTGCAAGATCGTCGAGACGCCGAGCGCATCAAGCCTGTGGTGCTCTTTCATGAGCGCGTCTAGGTTGTCATTCGAGTTCGCCGTGTGCCCGACAAAATGTTGCGCGAAATGGACCTCTCGACGGTGGCTTCTCCCGTCGCCGCCGTGAATAACCCATCCGAGTGGCGTTCGTGAAGCAGCTGGGTGTTCGCGTCTACCGCATCGCAACTCTTTTGTTATGAGCAAGTGCCAATTGTCCTGCCCAATCAGCAGCTCCGGGACGGCGTTACTGTAGCACCGCACAGGTACATCTTTTAGATGCGGTAAGTCTGCGAAGCCTTCCACGGACTGCACAGTGAGTTGCAACTGGTCGACTGTGTGCGCGTCTTGAAGCGCAAACCGCTTGCCGTTGGGGCCGGAGATCCCGAAGGAGACGCGCTTGGAGTCGGGGATAGCATGGGACGATCCGATGCTGAATATGGAGAGTGGCTCCTGAGGCCCGCTTGCGCCGATCCGTTGTGCGAGGCTCGTCATCACGAGCGTGATGGTGCTGCCATCGTCCATCAGAGCGAAACTCTTATGGGTGCCATACGGCCCGTGCACCGAGACAGGAATAATCTTCAAAAGCGCACGGCCACGGCAGGCCTGAGCGCAGGCGACGGTCTGCGACTTCTCTTCGGGACAGTCCTCGCTCGCTTGGGCCGTGGTCGAAGTCTGCGGCGGGGTGGAAGTCTGCGCCGACGGGTGCGGCGCGCCGTGAAGAAGAGTGTGATGTCGTCGTTGACAATCCTTAATGCTGCATGACTTCTTCGAGCGGCAGAGGAAGGATCGGTGTCCGGGTTGTAGGCACCGGAAGCATATTTTCGCCGCCCTCACATGCTCCCATCTCTCCTCCGATGACGCCTTCATAAACTTCCCGCAGTTGGAGATTACATGCGCGGTAGACGCGCACATAGTACACGCGGGGATTGTCTCGTCGGCGGTCGCATGCACACCTTGTTTCTGAGCTCGCTGAGGGGCCGCCGACGGCGGAGGCGCGCCGCGCGCGGCTCGCGCTCGGTCCGCGCGTGTCTCGTGAGGATTGATTGCGGTCGGCGTGTGGCGACGCTCGACTCTCCAGGTCAGGGCTAGTTTATCAGAATACTCGGTCAAAAAATTACTTATCTTGACTAGCTCCGGCGTAGAGTCCTGAAGTCTAGGAAAGGCGTAATCGGACCACGGCGTCATAAGAACCTGCATCTTTCCCTTGATGGTGCGAACAATGTCCGTGTTCCTGAGGTACTCGTCCTCATTGAGTGCTCGAAGGGCAGAAACGGCATTTCGTACCCTGCACGCGAATAAATTTATCTGCTGCGGTACGTCCGTCATTGTCGGAAGGTCGCGCAGGGTCTGTAGATCTTCGTCAATAATGAATTCAGCCCGACCGAAGAGCCGTCCGAGGGAGTCCATTACTTCTTCCGGTTGGCCTTTCTCGATAATCTGGTGGCAGACGGCGGCCTTAGCTTCGCCGTGCAAGCACTTGCGCAGGCGAGCCAAATTTTCTTTATTCGAGAATTTGTTCTAGCTGTCGTCGTAGGCCGCTTTGAAGACAAGCCAATCGCCGGTAGTTCCGGTGTAGTCGGGCAGTTGCAGCTAGTAGCGGTCGGGGCGAGAGCCGAGCTCCGCAATCGCTTTGGAGAGCTTCGATATGTCGGAAGTCCCTCCGGTGACATGCATGTCAGTGCGCTTCACGCCGTCGTCGCGTCGGTCGTTGGACAACGTCGGGGCGGACGGGGGTCCGGTGTCGCGAACCCACTGCTCTGCATGTTCCATAGACTTCTTGAGGCTATCGTTAGCAGCTTCCTGCTGGTCATCGGAAACTTCGTTGTCGTCACTGACCTCCGCCTGCTCATCTACAATATTTTCAAGCTCCATTTGTAGCCTCTTCTTTATTAAGTTAGCCTCAAGGTCTAACCTTAGTTTGTCAACCTCGAGCGCAGCAAGCTTCTCGGACGCGTTGAGTTCGGCTTCCCGCTTTCGTCGGGCTGCGGCGGACGTGGTAGTTCGCCTCGGCGCTCTTGAGCTGGTTCTAGGCGGGACATTGGACTGGTCTGTCTCTGACGATCTCACCATAGAAACGAGAGACTGGTTGAGCGGGTCGATCGGCAAGGCAGGCTGGCCGTGTTGCTCCTTAGCCGTGTCGGATCGCGTCTTCACCGTCTTCGGCGGATAGACGGGCGAAGAGCGAGGCATTGCGAAGCGCGCGCGCCAAGCGAGCGACGCGGAGCGGACGGAGTGCGGGTCGTGAGTGTGAGTACCTGGTAGCGGTCGGGTCGTATGCGTGGCACTCGCAGTGCGCGCGGTCACAACACAACCCACGCGATGCGGATGAAGCGAGCAGAGCCGGGAACTTCAGTCAAAGCACAGCTGGTCTATGTGGCGAGAAGGTCCAAAATGTTGACCACGG
>WYDE02059586.1:0-12191 GCA_009867175.2 Adela reaumurella | reverse complement strand
TCTGAATTCTCTTGGAACCCCCCACAGGGGTTTCGCGGAACCCCAGGGTTCCGCGGAACACACTTTGAGTATGGCTGCTATACACTAACAATACGAATGTGTTGTAGTCTATAAAGCTTGCATGGAAGAGATTGCCTCCAGCAATAGGTCCGCCTACTGCTAAGCAGAAAAGTCAATAAAAAATAAAAAAAAAGTCTATATTTATTTATATTAAACGTAGGTACAAACCATTTAGGTACACTATTGCCATTGCTGCCTACAGAAGATAATATCTGAGTAGTACCTAGTACTATACCCCCCTTGTCAACCCTGCGTACGCCACTGGCTGAACCCGCAGACACAGACTAGTCCGCCACTCATCCGCCAGCGTCCGAAGTCCACTTTTTTCACCAACAGGGGGCGACTCAGCAGAAACCGCCGAAACAGACGAAATTCGCAACATTTAATATTGCATTTTGTATGCTGAATTCGGAGTGGATTGAAAGAGTACAGTCTGTGAAGTTACTCTACTACAAGTAACCGCGCATAACAACACTTTTTATTACTTTTTAGGCCCTGTCGCGAAAATTTCGAAAAAGGACTGTCGGGCATCTCTAAGAAAATGTGTAAGTAATTTTATTCATAATAAAATATGTAATGTCATTTACAGTAAGTAACTAGTCAAAGGTACACACAAATAAATATGAAAAAGAACTACGATACACAAAGATTTTAGAATAACAATTTACCTTACTAATCATAGAGGAATTGCCATGTTAGTAAATGCACTTGTCTTTGTGTAGAAAGACATTCTTGATGGAAAGTCTTCGAAATAACTAATTTGTGCTAAAATGGTTGCTGACACTCCGGTGAAGGAAAACATCGTGAGAGAACACGCTTCCAAGCCGGTTGGTCATAGTGAAAGTGTATGACTAAATCCTCTCATATCATATAAATTAGAGAGGCCTGTACCTAGCAGTGAGGCGAATAAAATTACTGCTAAAGAAAATATAGAGGTATGGATAGACAATAGATTATACAAATATTAATAAATTGCAAAATTCACCTCAATAATATGTACCTTTCCTCCAGAATTATTTTCTTCTTCTAGTTTTTTTTTTAAATGGATGGCTACATCACCTAATGAACCAGTTTTCTGGTACCAGTGATGTCACCCTAAACAACTTGGTGACTTATGTAGGTAGGTGCCATATCAGCGCTTCCCTCAATTCCAGCCGGCTACACTGAACTGGACGGAAAACACGACTATGTTTCATAGCCGCTTCGACCGCCCTACATTCAGTGCGGTGGTATCTACCCCCGGGCGGGTTTAACCCTACCACCACGTAAAGAGAGGGAAGGGACCTACAGTTTAACGTGGAATACGAACCACGACCAGCGTCTACGGTCAAGCGGTCACCCAACCAAGTCCTGACCGCGCCCAGCATTACTTAACTTCGGTAATCAAATACTGAATATCGCGACACTGAGCCAACGGTGATTATTCCATAGTCAGTGATTGTCTTATGACAACAACTACCAACCAAACTTTAAGCTTTACACTACTGTGTCTCTCTATCTATCAATTTGTCTGCTAGGCTGTCCGTCTGGCTCTCTGTATGTCTGTCTTTTTCTATCTATCTGTCTCTCTCTCTCTACCTCTCCCTAACTTCGTTTCGTACGTAACATCCTCTTGCACCACCATGATATGTGACCGGAAAAGGTGGTGATCAAGAATGCAGATATGGGCGACAAGATGCAGCAGGTCGCAATCCAAGCTCTCGAGTAGGGCAATGCCAGAGCTGCGTTCAGAAAGACCACAATAATGAATCTCATATCCGTCTCGTTTTACAACATGCATTAGAATAGGACGCACATATGACCGTAGACGCTGGTCGTGTTTCGGATTCCACGTAAAACTGTAGGTCCCTTCCCTCTCCTTACATGGTAGTAAGGTAAAACCCAATGAGGTTGGTACCACCGCACTGAATGAAGGACGGTCGAAGCGGCTATGAAACATAAATACATAAATAAACATGGCTGGAATTGAGGGAAGTGCTGACATGGCACCACCTACATAACTCATCAAGCTGTTTAGGCTGACATCACTGGTACCAGAAGAACTGATGCATTAGGTGATGTAGCCATCATTCGTGTCAGTTTCTATTAAAAATATTGTATGTGTATTGTATTGTATTGTATTATTTATTGCACCCAAAAATATGGTACAAAAGGCAAATGCTTAACACTAGACAGCGTTCTCTTCCTGCCTGCCTTTGGAATAGAGACAAGGGTATGAGTAGAACAAATGAGAAAAATTAATTATAATTGTAAAACATAAAAGTAACACTAAGAAATAACTGAAAATATATAAGTAATTATTCAAAATACCTAAAAATATATATAAATATATATACACATATACTCATAAGTTTTTTTCGGGTTCACCATTTGACCAAACTTTGTTGCCCAGTTGAGTACTATGTCCAGGTCTCTGTTCATGAGAGCACAATAGAAAAACATCTTAAAAAATATATGTTTAAACCACAACCAGTACAACCCTCCTTGTTGCGGCACCAAGCCGAATCCCAAGTTCCAACTCAATCCGCCCGCCACCGCCGCCCGCCCAGCGCTCTCCCGCCCAGCATTCTCCCGCCCTAGCCGCGCCGCGCCTCGCCGGGCGAGACGTAATCGGAATACTAATAGCCGACTCCTAATTAATTGCCAACTCAATGCTCACTTAGAGAAGCGTTTACTCACGCAGGTGCTACATGCGTTCTAATCATGTAAAGTGTGCCGTAAGAACACACTCCACCCGAATTTACAAACTGACTGATTTACAGCCTCCGTCCTGAATATATATTAGTATCACAGACGAACGAATGCTTCCATATTCCCGCCGACACTACTGGTATTTTAATGTGTACATACATTCGCAACCCCCGCTAAAAACCGAATGTGCATGGGCGTCGTTAGTCTCCTTCCGGGTGGCTCGGCGCCATATATCACGCTCTCAATAAAAAAAAAGATGGGTGCTAATGACAGCCCTTCCATCCTGAATTGGTCGGAAAACACGTACTAATTTCCATAGTCGCTTCAACCAAGCTTCATTCAGTGTGTTAGTACCAACCTGGGTGGGTTAAACCCTACCAATTTGTAAGGAGAGGAAAGTAACTTAGAGTCTGACGCAGAATCCGAAACACGGCCAGCATTAATGGTCAAGCAGTCACCCATAAGCGAAAATCGCACCACCGAGCCACCGACGCGGACAAACAGCAGTGCTGTTGATGGCTTAATTGAAAATTACATGTGGCGTTCTTGTGACGTTGGTCGACTGACTTAACTCAATAAGCTCCCTCACTTCACTTAAAAAATCGCATAAAATAACCAATCATAATGGTCGATAAACATGGGCGAATTGGTGCGACTTTTTGACTTGTCACATATTACATACTCGTAGTAATAATATAGCGTCTTATAGTGTCATTTTTCTTTTCATCTGCAGAGGAATATCGCCTTAAACCTCGACGAAATTTTGCACACGTCTTGTACTAGTGTCACTAAGAAAGAATGAGGCACCGGAAATCGCGTAAACTTTTGCGTATATATATATTTTTTGGGTTTTGTATGGAGAGTAAACTCGCGGCGTACTTCCTCATTGACAGCTATGATCTTACGTTTCAGCCAGACTAGGAAACAAGCAACGAACAAAACACGATCTCTTAGCGCTATGTGAGATTCAAATGTAATTCAAAGAAAGAATGCGCGCTCTGTACTTTCGTGATACCACAGTTTGATGACATCTAATTTTGACGTCGATAAAATAAGTTCGGGACCGATTTATCAATCGTCGCTCGCAATTCTACTTGTTAGGTGATGTGAGGTGATAGATCTTAACGGGGCAACCTTCAGGTGAAGACATGAAGACAGGTTTACGGATGCTCGTTATCAGCCGCAATCGTAAGCACAATAAAGTCTGACGTATGCGAACGTTTTCAGTTTGCGTTTCAGTGCTAATAACACTATGATCGGCAAGTCAATTTTCCGCGCGGGTAAGAGCACGCCTCTCCATCGAGAGAAACGGCACACACGGCACTGGAGGTGCGGGTTCGATACCCACTGGGAGCACAATATTTATAACTTTAGAACTTGTGATAAATGACATTGCTTACTTGCGGTGAACTACCTGTTACTATTGTTCAAAATTTATTGCAGTCTAGTGGGTGGGCAGGGAGAGATTGACTAATGTTAATATGCTCACCAATTGGATGAATGTTAAAATTAATACTCATTGAAAATTGTAAATTTTTGTATTAGTTATATATTTTAGTCCATCCAATAAACTGTTTCTATTCTATTCTATTCTAAATGGCCGCTGACACTTCCGTGAAGGAAAACACCGTGAAGGAATCCACTTCCAAGCCGGTTGGTCACCGTTGAAGTGTATGGCTAAAATCCTCTCATATCATGTAAATGAGAGAGGCCTGTACCCAGCAGTGGGGCTAATAAAATAGCTGCAAAAGATTATACTCGTTGTTTATAATGGCTTTAGTTTTCCTAGATAAAAAAGTTAAAATTTCATCATTAGCAAAGTTTGAACTGAACTAACGATTGAAGTTTAGTTAAATATTCTAAAAAACAGTTTCATTCTTCGGTCTGTATATTAAGGGTGATTCTGCAGTAAAAAACCGTTTTATTTCACCAGACAATTAATTATTCTGGAATCACTAGTGAAAATAAAAATAAATAATTTCACCACCGGATTTATTCAGTTTTAGATTATTTTTTATTGCTGCCCATATAGGTGGCCGCACTTGAACTCGGCGCTTCGAGTGCAGCGAAATTCGCTCCCGAGGAGGTGCCAGTACGGCTTGAAGGCGGAAAAATGTTTCTGGGTAAAAGCTATTAACCAGCGATTTTAAATTCCGTAGATTATAGGAATTGGTAACAATGTTCCCTGGAATCCCGTTCCACATCTTTGTGGTTGCGGAGTAGCCTAGTTGGTTAGCGCACGAGTTAAGGTAGAGCGACAACGCATAACTTTCCCCACGGTCCCAGAACACGTCATAATGTTCATCATTTAAGTAGAAATCTAGAGTTTGCATTTTTATTCTATATAAAGACTGCCGCTACGCCGGCAACCCCATTCTTGTTCCTGTATCAATCCAATCAACGTATCTGTGCTTTATTAAACGATAATATTAAAATTGTCTTTTTAAAAACGTCTTTCCCGGCACGGAACCTTTAACTCACGCCTCTTACTTGAGAGGTCGTGGGTTCGATACCTGGTATGCGCAAAATTTTTCCGGAATTTAAAATCTGGGTTAAAATTTGTGTGTAAAATTACAATGCACCCGGTGAAGGAAAACACTGTGAGGAAACCTATACACAAACAATACGAGTGTGTTGTATGTAGTGTATAAAGGTTGACTGGAAGAGATTGCCTCCAGCAATAAGTCCGCCTTTTGCTAAGCAGAAAAGTCTATATTTATTTATTTATCTTTGCAGTGCTACACAAGAACGATTTAGAGAATCGTGCAGAGCGTAGGAATTTTCTGTCGACTACAAAGGGGCGTTTTGCGGTAAAAACCATCACTTGCCCAGGAGGGAGGACGGGGGAAGCAAGTTCGTCTGAGCAGCGGCCGTAGTACTACCGATGGAACAGGCTCAACGAAACAACGATGCAATGCGATGAGATGAATTATGAAATTATTATCATAGCATAGTGCTAAATGTCTCTAAATACGACTCATGCCTAGTTTAATCTTTCTTATTCAATCATTCATATGCGTACAGGCACTCACGCGAGCGCGTTTCGTTGCCAATCTAGCTCTAAAACACCGTAAAACACCTAGACAATAGACAACGCTCGCGGTGACACCGCAAGCTTTTTCTATTGTGAATACAGATATTGAAAAGATATTGAAAGAAACAGTCTTTCAAACCCCGCGTTTCTTGCCGGCTCTTCACCATGGACGCAATCGAACCGGATTTTTTTTTTTAAATATTTAACTGTAGTGTACTAGAGTGCCACCTGGTAGTTATGATACGTGATAAATATGCACAACTTTGTATGTATGTGTGTATATCTGTTTATTTAGGTTGACGTATAATTATGAGTACATATATTTATATATATGTATGTATATTCATATTTTTATGTATTTTGAATAATTATTTCTATATTTTAAGTTTTTTCTTAGTCTTATTTTTATGTTTTACAATTATAATTATTTTTCCTCATTTGTTCTACTCATACCCTTGTCTCTATCCCAAAGGCAAGCAGGAAGAGAACGCTGTTTAGTGTTAAGCATTTGCCTTTTGTACCATATTTTTGAGGGAAATAAATGATACAATACAGTACAATACAATATATATAATATATAAAATACATAATAATATTTATGAGCTCCATCTATTAGTAGAATAGCATGAATCATCTATGGCGCGAATGCTTACTGATAGATGGCGCTTATTTAAAAGTCTACTCTTAGTCGAATTTCAGTTTCTATAAACTTTAATAGTTGGCTTTCGGGCTAATGACTGCCATTATCAAAAGATACTGCTTCAAGTGGTGACAATATAGAATTAAATTTATTTTTATACGAACTCTAGAACTTGCAGTGAACTAGAGTGGGAGAGAGGAGAAAGGTATGAAAATTCTAGTAAAACTCCGTTTCAGATTCAGCACAAATTCAGTTTTGTGACAACTTCCAAAACTATTCGTCTCTCATGGAAAGATCTTCTCGAAATGAAAGCGTAATTCTCGCCGAGTTTGCGATTTTTAATTAAATTTCAAGAAGTTTTCGAGAAATGTTAAGTTTTCGCTTTAAATTTATTAAAACTCATTCAGTCATTTACTCTTTTCGGACTAGTTTTTTTATTAAAGATGAGCTTCGGAAACTTGCTATTGAGCCGAGAGTTCTTTTCAGGGCATTCATTCGATGCGAGGTGGGGTGAGCGTGCAATTTTCATGTTAATTAAAAATAATTTTAATTAACAATTTTTAATTTAGCTTCAGTACAGCTTCCTGAGGGATCACTTTGATCACTTTCTTATTAGATATAGATTTTAATTTTAGTTGTATAATGTGTTATTTTTGAGTAATAAAGATTGCTAAGACAAAATTGGGACATTTAGCGAATGAGACGACCACTATTGTTTATTTATCCATCGTAGGTAATTAATATTAAGATTGTGCTTACATATTGATCATAGCATATGAATATTACTGTTGTAAACAAGTGGGTAGTTTTAAATGACTATGAAAAAATTAGTGATACTTATATTCCGAAGTATTGACACTTTAACAAAATAAAATATATTATTTAAGTTTGTTTTATTTTATTAAATTAATTAAAATAAAAAAAAAATACATTACAAAGTAATAACACTACCTAAAATATTAATATATACATACATAGCGTCACGCCTGTTTCCCGGTGGGGTAGGCAGAGACTACGAATTCATCCTTGTGCCACGATCCTGGCACACCTCTGCCGCTTCTTGCACTCTCATAATATTCTTCATTCATAATATTAAAATATATAAATAAAATAAACCTAAACTAGACAAAATAAAAGATTATAATAAAACAAAGTAAAAACTTCTTCCAAATCGCTGCTACGAGGCATGGTGCCCAGAAAGCTAGCCGTCTTTACTCCTTGAATCGCCAAACTTAGGCGTTATCCGAAGTACCAGCCAGCCCTCTTAGTGTGGTCACCAGAATTCCCGACCAGCGGCGAGAGAACGCTTCGACACTCGTACTGCATCCAAAAAGCCTTAGTTTCTCACACCCTCATTTTGTGGAATTGATCGAAAGTCTAAATAAATTTGATTTTACAATAACAATTACTATGTACATATAGAATTAGAAAACTGAAAATCTGTTTACTGTAAGAATTATGACATTCTAAATTTAGCACATTTAATGTAACTTGTGAAGCAAATATATCTAAACTAATAAAAAATTGGGAAAAGTAATACTATAGGTACGTAGAGTATTTCATCTACATTTAAAATAAAAAAAATTGAATAACTACTCAAGATTTTTAACAATTAACTAAGAGGCATACCATGTTCTCTCTCTGTCTCTCTCTTTTGTACGAGTGTTAGATGAAATAGACATATTTTTTGATGAGTTGAGGACTCCACGAAGCATCACCTTAAGAGAGTGACCAACGCAGATTGTACTCATCTCAAGAAGGCGCATAAATAAAACTTTAAATAATTATTATCACAAATTTCATGAAGTATAATGATAGTTCGGAAAAGAGAATTCATCAGTAGGTGATCGATCTGTAACATGAGATGTAGTATGTTAGTCTGTGCCACTCCGATTGAGCTATAATTCCAAAATGTTTCGATTTTCATATTCTTTCTAAATTATAGCTTAACTGTAATGGCTCAGACTGACATACAATATATCAAATTACAGATAGATTACCTACCGATAAATTCACTTTTATGAATTATCATTATACTTCTTGAAGTTTGTGTTAGTACCTAATTATTTAATGTTTTATTTATGCGCCTTCTTGAGATTAGAATAATCTGCATTTGTCACGGCCTTTTAAGAGTTGTCGTGGGTCCGGCTCCGTCTCACGGTTCAAGTTTTTCGACACCAAAAGGCAGCAGCCCTCAACCTGATCTCCGGCCGCCGTTATTTCAGTTATTTAAATATATGTGCTATTTATTTTACTATTCCATTATAAGATAAAATAGATGTTTTTTTTTTAATTTAATTAAATTTCTTATATACATACCTACATACATGCAATAGTAGCAACCGACATTTTCACACCAAAATTTTTTTTCTTTTTTTTTGCAGCCAATTTATTTGCCCCACTGCTGGGTACAGGCCTTTCTCATTTACATGATACGAGGGGATTTTAGTCATACACTTCCACGGTTACCAACCAGCATGGAAGTGGGTTTCCTCGCGATGTTTTCCTTCACTTCCTTTCATTTCCTTCACAGTCAGCGGCCATTTATGCACAAATTCTAAAGTTCTAAATATTGCGCTTCCAATGGATATCGAACCCGCACCTTCCGCTTGAGAGGCGCGCTCTTTCCCGCTTGGACAATCTGACACTCAATGAAATTTTTCTCAAGTGACATGAATCTCGCACCGTCTTGAACGCCTTTAATATCTTCACATTTGAACGCTAGTGCATTTAAAATTTATTTTTCTTATAATGTAGTTAAATGTAGTCATACGGGAGCCGGCACCGACAGACGGGAGCTTTCCACGAGGAAAATGCAGCAAGGCGTGAAAGTTTACCTCCCCCGCCCACCGCCGCGCCGCCCGCCCACGACGGACCGCCTACAGCCGCCCGCCCTATAGTGTCCCTCTAGCGAGGAGGCAGCGCGACACCAGTAGAGGTTCCGCGGTACGATAATATTGACTGCAACTTTATGAAGTTCGGGCTTGTGACATTTTTAAATATTGCAAGAGATGGCTGGGTCTTTATAGCTCCCCTGTGAATTGACTTTAAATGCGGTTTTGTGAGTCTCGTTTTTAAATATAGCTTGCTTGTAAATGAGTTTTTAATTCGCGTTTTTATGTTCTGCGGGGACATTGAGTGAGCAAATAAAGAGTCGAAGTATTATAAATCCTTTGAATTTTAATAACTTTATATGGTTAATAAATTACGTAAGTACCACGAAATTGATTTGGGAAGTTGAACAAGTGGAGGACGGATATTTTATTCGCACTGTTCGGTAAATGTCTGAATGTCCATGGAGTCCGCCGTCTGTCATTATTAAAGTATTACTTACATTTTCCACATTTCATGTGGCGAGTCCAGGCTCGATACCCACTGGGAGGGCAATATTTATAAATTTAGAATTTGTGCTCTATGGCCGCTGACTCTCCGGTGAAGGAAAACTTCGCGAGGAAAGCCCTATTCCAAGCCGGCTGGTTACCGCGGAATTGTATGACTAAAATCCTCTCATATCATGTAAATGAGAAAGGCCAGTACCCAGCAGTGGGCGTATAAAATGGCTGCAAAATAAAGAAGAAAGAAGATGTTGGTTTGGATTGTGTGTAAAATGATTAACTGCACGCAGCTTGACCTTTATAGCAATAAGTCTACCTTTTTGTTCGTTCATAGTAAGCGTGATAATAAATAAATAAATACAAATACAAATACCTTTGGCCTCGTGCCAAGTTTCTTTTTGGTGAGTTATAAGTAAATGCACGCAGTTCGGTCTTTGGCTTCGCTCTATTAAGTCATTATATTCGGGCGAGTTCGCGGGCACAGCTTGTATACAAAACAAAGAATCGACTTCAAATAATCTACTTAATAAAATGAAATAAAGTTGAATTTTAAGATCAGTTTGTAAGCTGCACGTACCCACTGCGCCATCGGTGTGAAGTAGCTTCCCCTTGTGTATAATAAGCTGTTCCATTGAGATTGCGCGAACTAGCTACACGGCTCGATACCTGCTTTTCCTATCTACCATCCATCCAGCCGTCGATGGTGTAGTCTCCATTCATTTATCTCCGACGTACTGAAGTGCCCAACCAATCGTTCGAGAACTCATTCTTAATACACGCGTCCGAGAGGTCGTATCAACTCCCTGCGGAGATCTTTTTCAGTTTCCCTAATGCTGGGGCCTTAAAGAGTAGGGTAAAATTTCTTAAGGGGCTTTCCTGCAGATGCATTTTAGCACATTACCTGAGCCTAAACAGCCGTAGCCGTAAATGACATTGATTTTTATTACGGGGAGCCAAAAGTTTGAAATCTCTACTTTTGGCTCCCCGTAATAAAAAATCAATATCTTTTACGGTTACGGATATTCAAGTGGTGCTCGATCACGCGCTTGTTTACGGCTTCATAGATGCTGCGAGCACGACTGGAGTCGATCGAAGATTGATTAAAAATAATTAGTAAACTTCGTAAGCTTGTTTAACCAAAATCTTAGAGTTTAATTTAATTTCCAGTTCTCACATAGTATTTTTTTCCAAATTTTTGTTTAGGGCTTTAACCCATAGTAACTTTAAAATACAGTTGGTTGTCAGTATATTGGTAACTCCTAAGAACATCCGAGACCCTTAAGCCGCCGCAGGCAGTCATAATGTCAAAATCGTCCAATTTTTCATCGCGAAATAAGAAGTACCCAGAAATACTTGAAGCATAAGAAAAATACAGTGAATAGAGAAGGTTCCATTATAAACTCTTTATCCGGCAGAATTGTTGAAAATCTTCTAGAAACACAGAAAAAAGTAGCAAAAATAGCTTTAGAAAAAAATCTTTCATTCGCAATTTTGAGTGAGAACTGTCTTATTTTTTGCAGTCATTTGAAAGATATTTTAATGTATTAAATTATCGTGCAGTTTTTTGAGAAATTTAATGAAAACTGGAAAAAAGTAACAAAACGCACGACCGCCGCCCCGCGCACGATAGCCTTGTTTGTATTGGTCAAAGAGCGCGACATGGTGGCATTTGATAGCTAGGTGCCGACGGGCCCTTAATTGAGAGGTCGCGACATCACAACCTAGAATGCGAAGTTTTCCGGATCTTAAAATCTTGGTTTGAAGTGAAAAACTACAATTTACGCCGGAGAAGGGAAACACAGCGTAGATACATCTGCAGAGCAGAAAAGTATGTTATTAGTAATTGTGCGTCTACCGGGTGAGTGAAGTGGTTTCAAACTGCCGTAAGCTTTAACGCGACACGGCCGCAGTCTGGTTGGTTGAAATCATGGCGGTGTCTCATCACTCAGTCATGTGATGTTAACCCGGTTGACGCACTGAACGCTCTGTTCAAAAAGTCGTAACAATCCGATAAAGTCCCGCAGGAACAGCCGGAAGTTTTCAAAATGTAATTTAACGACCGCTGTCATTTCAAAAGTATTTTACCTGCACTGTACTGTACCCGCGTAAAACGTAAAAATTTTGATCATAATAAAAGTTTTTTAGTCTAAATATATATTTAGCCTTATGCCCAAAGTGGTCATAATGCGACTATCATGCCATAGGTACGCCACAAATACACATTTGAAACATTTCCACATTAGAGGAACCGTACCGTAAGCATAAGTTGGGATTAAAGTCAATATTAGCAATACATACATACATACATTTCACTCACGCTGAATCCCGACAATCGAGATAAGCAGAGCAATCGCTGTTGTGCTGCAAGAACTCTGGTAAATTACAGCACAACACCGACCACCACATTTCGCAAGTTATTCAGACAAGATAT
>WYDE02059476.1:1495-12191 GCA_009867175.2 Adela reaumurella | reverse complement strand
GGCGTTTTGGACCGTGACTACCGGCCGTACGTCGCGTTCCGAGGCGGGCGACCTGCTGACCAGGGCGCTACGTCACACTACGTAATAGCACAGAGTACTATATACTGTGTAAATAATAATAACCATACACGTAAATATTATAAATTTAAAGCATCGGCGGCGGTAGCAGCGCGACCGTCAGCGAAACTCGGCGACGATTGCCAACGACGCGGCCACGCCCATTCCTTACCTGCACATCATCATCATTATTTTCAGATTCGGAATCTTGAAACATAGCTTCATCGTCACGTAGTAGTACGTCTGTAGCGCTTTTTATTTCCTTCGCTATTGACAACATTGAGATGTTTCAGAACTCGAATCAGCTTCTAGTACAGGCAGCTTTTTTATATTTGGAAGTGGTTGCTGGACAGGTACATAGGAATAATAAATTGAGAAATAAATTTGTACGGCATTTTTCGTACAGCGCGATATATTAACGGTGATAATTCTATGTAATCTCAGTGTTAAGTAATGTATTAAAAACAATAAATAAATTAAGTCAAACATGGCAACTGTTGAACATATAATGAGAAGCCCTTTTTTTAAGTAGCAAGTGGAGAATATTGCTACGGGTGCCTCAGCAAAAAACATAATTTCGAGATAACAAAAATATGGTGGAAGTGTCACCTCGCTGAGCCATATGTCAAAGAAAACAGTATTGTAATAAATACTTGTGTATCTTGCCTCACGTATCTTGAAGGACCATAACCTTCTATGTTACAAATTTCATCAAAACCTAGAATGTGGATTGGATGACTATCTAATGTTTGTTCAGTATTCACAGATTCTAAAGTCTTTTCATTATTATCGTTATCTAATCTACCTTTTTCTGGCAAATCCTGGGGCTTCTCTAATAGGTTTGCTGCGGGCTAAACTTGAATCTATTATTTCTGGTAGTAAACAATTCGTATAAAAGGACGACAACTTTGACACCATGCGATCTTCCCCAAACGTGTCATCTCTTTGCACGTATTCGACGATGAAGGGCTTGTTGTAGCCTGACCGTACTCCAAACACGCAAGTCGGCCTCCCAGTGATGTGAAGTTCGCTCTGTATTTGGAAGTACCAGTCGCGGTTTGTATTTATTACTTGACTTCCATGAGTAACTTCCAAAAAGTAACGTGTTTATTGGCGACTGAACTTTCAAATCCTTCTCTGAATGATGTGATTGGGCATTTTACTTGTATGATGAAATCTCCTGCAACACCATCGGGAGTCGCAGCGAGGTACGGTAACAGTGGATCTATGAAGATACCACAAGGCTCAAAGTGAATGTTTATTTACCCCCTTTTTCTTTCAAAAATCGCTGTGTGACCTGCTGTCAATCGTTTGAAGATGACAAGATGAAAAGAAGACAAGCCGAAGCTCTAGCCAATCTTCCGAACCGCCTAGAAGTACTGTGCTTCGCTCTATTTCTTGTCTTTTCTTTGTCTTGTGTGTAATGAGAAGAAATTATCTTTAGCTAGATTGAATTTGGCCTCTTGCATGTCTACGGCATTTGCTTTCTCGTAATGCTGATCTTTTGTTTGAGGGAAAACAAGATGTCTTCTTCCTTTACGGTGACATTTTCGACGTATTAATTTTTCATGCCTTTGTAATTCTTAAAACTTTATCCTAGACTTGAGTGTATGTCCCAGAATCGTTTTAGACAGCTTTGGCAGGGGAGCACGGGTATTGTGAGACATAACGGCAGCATGACACCTAGCTTCGTATGATCCTCTGAGTAATTTATTATTTTACCTCCAATAAATTTAGCAATAACGCTATTTAATTGCTCTACCCTGTTGCTTTCAACGTCGTGCAGGAGACTACGAGAATATGCGGCTAAGTTTGATAGTATTAAAGATACTCGCAGCCAAATTGCGGAAATTTGTAGAGTACCTAATGTCGAAGTGCTTGTGCAACGGTAATATTCTTTACACGCTCGATGTGCACCGAAAATGTGATTAGCCGCGTTAAAAATGTCGCCAGACTAACATTTTACTTTATCCTTCCACGGCACATCTTGGTCCCTAAGCCATAGGACAGATTTTTTTTATGACTTTTCGAATTTTCATAATTTTTTCGGTGGATAATAATGTTCGATTTTTTTTCGGATGTCTCGTATCAGATGTTAACGATTTCAGCTTGGTACAGGTGTTTCCGAGGAGATTGTTTCTGCATTCTATCTTCCTACCGTGACATTTTTGAGCTTTTAATATGTTTGAATAGGTACTTGAATCACCGTCAGATATTAAGCAACCGTGATAACACCATAAATTTCAACGGATTTTTTAAAACCCTTTACTAAAATCTCCGATTCCATTCCAGTTGAAGCCCCTTCAAATTTTTTAAAGCATGTGTGTACTGAAAGTGGTAAATTTTCTCTCTGGTAATAGGAGCAAACAGCGCAGTATTTATTTCGAACAGCCATAAAAAGTACTTCACCAAACCTTTTCCCAACAATCGCGGCTGCACCTGATAGAGAGGAATACTTTGATTTGTATTATTCTTTTCCCCAACAAATATCTGCAATGACATCAATGATAGGTACACCATCGTCACTAAATCTTTCTTCCGCGATCGCAACATCTCTTTCTTTGGCCGCGGCTTCGATCATACTATCAACAGAATTTTTTTATATTTCTGAATGAATCTTTGAGTATGTCGTGCTAGTTACTGTTGGTAAATCTAGCATCGCAGAAACTTCTTTCAAATGGGAATATCCACCACCAAAAGACATTATTGCTGCAACTTCTGATGAATGTACATCCAACTTGTCGGAGTCTTTAGTGTTAGTTGTTGGAAGAACAGTTTTGAATCCGCAAAATTTCCAAACTAATCTAAAAGACCATGAAAGTCCGTGTTTTTTTTTGAAACAACATCCATGTGGGAAAAAGAGCATCCAAAGGTTTTACCATCATCTGAAATTTCCTTAATTTTGTTTAGTAAGAAAGGTAAATCTATAATTCGCCGACCGGGTTATATTGAAGACATTTTCTTTCTGATATTCGGTTTCAATGCATAATTCATCCATCAATAGTGACTCATCCATTCTCATTTCGGCAGTATGCATTGAATGGAATCATTAGGTAAATAAATAATTATATTGGTATTATTTACAATAAATGAGTCATTGTGGAAATGTATTAGTCAATTAAATAACATAAAAAAAATTTTGGAGCTTAGTCCGTTGTTTTCCTTCACTGGTTCATATGAAATGTGTGCATTAATCTTTTTAAAAGAAATAAATAAATTCATGATAACTGCCCCGGATTTGAACCCAGTACCTCTTGCTCGGTAAGGCATTGCATCGCCTCCTAGGATACAACAGCAGTATGTATAACATATTGGTATTATATGCGAATAGTGATACTATAAAGAATGTGACCTTTACATGAAAAGCAAACCATTTGAAAAAATTACGCATGATGTTTTAGCTTCTATTTTTATTAATGAGTATGTGAGGCAGGGCTGGCTAGATTTTCCCCAACCCGAAAAATCCCACTGGGTTAAATTGGGTAAAATCCACCTGAAAAAAACCCGAGGTCATTTTGACAAATGTGGGTTTTTGAAAAAAATACTTGTTTATCATGATGAAATCAATACAACGGATATAGCATTTATATTATATTTTATCAAAAAGAAAAAAAAGATGTATTTGTGACATATAATATAAGTACAAGCAAATTTAAGTTATAAACTACTAAAGTGCAGTACTACTACACTTTAATTAATAGTGTTAATTAATAGTATTACTTCAATTCACCAATCCCAATCATATTCTTGTCACTGAGATATCGGTATACTGAGACTAGTTTCTAGGGCTTGGAATATCGGACTGTTTTTCAATATCGATTTTATTTCGATATCAATAACCTCAATATCGGATTTCCGATATTTTCGATATTTTAAATTTTACGGTATAAAAAATAATATAATCAATTTTAATGTCGGAATAATTTCTATTTTATTTCGTACAAAATCAATCACATTACCACGTCTTACACGGATTGCAAGAAAAACAACATAAAATTTTAGCAAAACAACAAAAATTAAAATCAAAACTCTGTTAAAAACAAATACTTAATGTACGTATTCTGTTGACAATAATCTAAAACACAAACATCTCTTTCCTCTGAGCACAAACATAATAAAAATGCAATGGCGGCATATCTCCTTTGCTCCCAAGCTTTACTTAGAGTTAGAGCCTTGTACAGGGCCTAAAAAATTTATCAAACAATCAACTTAACCTAAGACATTAATCGAGAACGTTCTTCTTGGAAATGAGCACGCAAGAAACAAAGAGCATCCAAGCTTTCATCATTCAAAGATGACCTTATTTTGTTGCTGATGTAAGTCGCAGCAGAAAAAGCCCTCTCAGATTCTACGCTGGTTGGTGGAATAGTCAGGAGATAAGTATAGATTTCCTGTAAATGGCGCCCCCGGTCACCGCCATTCTCATATAGGGCCATTTCTATACGAATGACCTGTCGTAAATCTTGTTCCAATATTTGGAGATCCGCGGATTTATTCTTTTCTTTGAGAGATTTTGCAATCTCAGCGTTTAGCTCCTGTTCAACAGAGACAATTCTTTCTCCAGTTGAATCGCCTGAAGTGTCGCTGGCTATACTGGTGTTGACAGTCTGTGATTCCGCTTCGCCGTTCAATCGATTGTGGAGAATTAATATTTCATTCATAATTTCGTCATTGTTGGGCTTCGGGAATGTGTCTGAATCAAATCCAGCAGATTCTGTTTCGATGAAATAAGTCTTCTGATTGTGTAAGTATTGCAGGGTTGCAGCTGCGGGAAGACGTCTTTGAGAAATGCGACGACGCAAAGATTGTGCTAAAAGGCTTGACAGGTGAGTATCTTGTTGGTCGAGTTTGCGAAGCATGAACTTCAATGCGGTTTCTGCAGTTAAAAGTGTAGCGTCTCGGCGGCACAGAGCTTCGACCGTTGCTTTGATTACATTCAAACTGTCATGAATGGCATCCAACATTTGAAATTCTTGTGGCGTAAATTTTATATTTGAATCCATGTCTAGTAGAGCTTTGGACACGCACAATCTTAGCTGATTAAATCGACCGAGCATGGTGGCCATGGAACTCCAACGTGTCTTGCAATCCAAAATTAGGGCCAAATCTTTCCCCGTGTCTTGCTTGACATATTTTTGCAAGAAATCGTCGTTTTTTGTTGGGGAGTTCTTAAAAATCTTTACTACTTTTCGAACTTTTTCAATAAGGTCATTGTATTTTAGTTCAAACAGGTTTTGATTTGTCGGCTCTGCACATACAACTTCAAATCTATCATTACACTCATCATCATCAGATGAATTGTGGTCCTCATTTGGTGGGTCGGTTATGCTTTCATCATTTATTTCAGGAATTTCTGTGTGATCATCATTGTAGTATTGTCCTTTATACAGAACATCTGTTACACCTAGTTGAATGCCGTGTGCAAGACATATTTGATGAAGTGCGGGGATGCATCTTCCTACTTTGCACATAACACTCGCGCCATCAGTCGTGATAGCTACGATGTCTTCTTCCAGTGAAATTTTATACTCTGCGAGTTTAACTTTCAAAAGTTGGATGCAGGTTTCTGCTGGCATCGTCCCTTCAATTCTTGTCAGGCCTAGATTTTTAAACCGCGATCCATTAGAGAACTCATCCGCACAACAATGAATATTAATGTTCATGTACCTTCTGTTTCTCGAGGATGTCCACTCGTCAAAGCTCAGAGAAAATTTTCTCCCTGCCTTTTTCATGTCCGTGAGTTCATTTGTCAATGTTTTTTTACATTCTTTGTAATTATTTAAGACAATGTTCTTAATCATTTTTGATGCTTTAGGCAGCTTGTCATGACCAAATGCTTTGAACAGCTTTCGAAGATCAGGAGAAGTGCAAAACACGCTGAAGGGTAAACCATCTAAAGCTGTCATTCTGCATATCATAGCATCCATGGAGTCAGAGCTTTGGAAGTAATCTGTTAATTTTCTCTTCTTTGTGATCAGTGGTGTTGATGATGCACACGATAGTGTATTTTGGCTTGTTAAGGAAGATGAGGCGGGTACACTCGAAGAACTTGCAGTAGGTTCCGTATGTGGTTCTATATTATATTTTGGAGCATTTAGATCAATTGAATGTGAAGACTTAAGGTGCACGCGGAGGCCTGTCGTCGATCCACCAGGGGTTTTAATAACTTTCTTACACGTCTTGCATTGTGCCGACTGGGCGTCCTCCGCTCGTAAGTAGTAATGCCAGACTGACGACTTGTCAGCTGACTTCTTGGTGTATTCCTTATACCTCATAGTTTTGTTCCTGTAACAAGAAAATAATTAAAGTATTAGTACCTATCTATATTATCTCATTAGAATAGAATAGAAAATACTTTATTGCTCCAAGAAACATTACAGTAACAGTAACACAGAAACATTTTATTAGGCGCAAAGGCGGACTTATCCCTTTCATAGAGATTTCTTACAGTCAACCTTTGGATGTTTCAGAGTCGATTAATACACTGAAATGTAAGTAGGTAGCAGCAAATGAATTGAGTGTGGTAATTGAAGATACAAAATAATAAATATTAAAAATACTTATAATAAATATAATAATACATAAGTACATGCTAGTTAAATTAAGGCTATATTTGTGTGAATACATATATGTAAATGTCAATATCTTAAATATAATATACAAATAAATAAATACAATACCTACCTGTCCATTCGGGTATAAAAACTTATTAAATAAGTTTAATGATTTATTGAGACGCTGAAGGGGTTAACTGACGCTTTATTGCTTGAGCATTCATCAGCGTTCATCAATATAAGGTTATAATAAATAAAATTCATTTATACGAGCAATTTAGTGACAGATTTTACTATAATCTCTACTTCTTATAAAAGAGAACATTTATCTGTCTGCATGTTTAAGGTAAATTACGGAACCACTAAACATAATTTTATGCGGTTTGGACCAATGTAAAGAGTAGTCCTCCAATCCGAGCTTACCGCGAGCGAAGTCGCGGGTAAAACCTAGTATAATATAAGTGGTGTCACAAAAGGTAGAGAGAGTTTGTAGTTTATCTATTTACGTGAGAAAGGCAGCATTATAATATGTAATAAATAACACAGAACGTTACTTTACTTACCTATTTTACTTTTAAATAGTAAGTAAGAGCTTATAATTAGTGGAGGGAGCGACCAGCGAACGAAGAGAGTTCGACGACTATTCCACTCACAAACATCAGTCCGATCGAGTTTCTTCATGGAGCCACAAAAATAATATAATAGTACGTACCGTAGAGAGACTATATTATGTAGGTGGTCAGCGTCGTCATAGGAATGCGATTGGCGTGTCGTGCTCGTGCGTGCGGTGCGGCTCGTGCGTGGCGTGCCTACGTTCGCTCCGCGCCCTTCCTTGAGCTCGACTGACGGACGAACAGGCAGGCAGGACAGGCAGGACAGTGGAGTGGACGGATACTGTGCGGCCATAGTCCATAGAGCAGGACGGCGGGTTGGACTGATTGACTGACTGACTAGCTAGATTGAACAGTGAACGCGAAAAGGAGGAAGGAAACCATAGGTAGGTAGGAAGGAACGATCGCTCGAGCTGCGTGCGTGTGTGCGTAGTTATGGGATAGTTTATTATATTAGTAGTATATCTGAGCAATTTGGAAGTTTATTGGGTAGATTATTATATTAATTACATTTTACATACACTATTAAGTAAATTTCATTGATAGGTTGGCATATCCAAGCAAATACGTAAAATTGTATCAATATCGGAAATCCGATATTTTTAGCTTAAATTCCGATATTGAAATAACAAACGAATTCGGTCGATATTCCGATATTTCGATATTCCGATATTCCGATATCCAAGCCCTAATTAAAAGATCTGCGATATCTTGAAAGATTTCTGAAAAAGTCGACTTAACATTCTCAGTATTGAAAAATTATTGTATTATAATATTATAATAAAAAGTATTATACATGATATATTTGAACTTAATGTAAATACATATTATATGGTTACATGTTCTAATATATTTATATACTTAATTTGTCCTAATACCAATTATCAATACCAAATAAAAATTAAATATGAGAAATGCATAGGAAGGGATTTTCGACCACAGTGGTAGGTATAATTGTTACATATTGTACAAATTAGTATAATTTGCAAGCACGTCGATCAGAAAACATAAGAAAATGTAATTAATTCTAAATTGAAACCCAAATTAATATAATATAATGATAAAATAAAATAAATGAAAATTTATAAATTCAGACTTAGATATTTTCTATACCGGCTCGAATTGGGTTATACTTTTTAGGTTTTCTTATTACCTACACTCGAATTCTACTTCACGATATATTAAAAGATCTGCGACATCTCGAAAGACTTCTGAAAAAATTGACTCAACATTATCTTTACCATACATTGAGAAATTTAAAATATAAAAATATACATATATACATCATATATTTTAACCTACTTATACATATAATATCAGGTTACATGTTCCAACACATTTATGTACTTACTTTGTCTTCAAAGCAATTATCACTACCAAATAAAAATTAAACATGATATATATATTGGAGGGGATTTTCGGCCACAGTGGTATGTACAGTTGTTATATAATTATACAAATTAGTATTGTTTACATTTAAGTCGATCAGAAAACACTAGAAAAAGTAATTAATTCTAATATGAAACTGTAAATAATTCTTAAAGATACTTTATAAAAATCGATAAATTCAGACTTAGATGTCTTCTATACCGGCTCGAATTGGGTTCTAATTTTTATGTTGTCTTATTACACTCGTATGTCTTATACACTTCATGATATATTAAAAGATCTGCGATACCTCTAAATTAACCATTAGTTCATTAGGATTGACATCTCGGAACTCTTGAACTCGCCTCAGAGACATAAGAGATTCAAAATACAGTGCATGTTCTACACTTATATCAGCTGATTTATCTATGGCACTGTGTCTGCTTTCATTTTTCATGCATTGAGTGGAACGGATATAATCCGCATTTGCGGAATCAATTAGAAATTATTTCAGAAGTTGCAGCTTTCATTGCAATTCTTGGTAATGCTTCTAGTACCTAAATATTCTTAATAGAGCGACCCCGTTCGACCCTTTCTTCCATATTCACTTCATATATTAAAATTATATAATAAATAAATAAATAAATCCATTCTCTCCATGTGTCCACACAATCTAAGCATACCTTTCTCTTTCTCTAATATTATAACCATATGGAAAAATTACATGAATAACTACTATTTCAGAGTGCTGACTTTTTTGTTAGTCCGGTCCACTCCTTGCATTACTCTGTTATGCGCAGACCACAGATCAGGACTGATGGGCGACCGTTAGAGGAAAGAAACAGCCTTATATTTCCGCATTTCGAAATGCGCCTTTGAATGCATTTACAGCGGTCAACTCGAAGTCACATAATATTATACCAGGATTTAGATTAGTTCTTAAATTTTGTAGCATACCAATCATTGCCGCATAAGTAGCTCCTTGTTTGTTTGGAACAAGAACGTACACCATTGGCAATACACCATCCAGAATCTTCCCATGATTATGTAAATCTGGAAGAAGATGGCTGGCTACGACCTGAAGGTTCCTACGACGACACCGCACCGCGGTCAACTTGATTTTTTGTGAGAGTGCGTGCGAATTGAAAGTGCGACATATGGCGCCGAGCCACCCAGTAGGTAATTAACGGCGTCCATGGTCATTCGGTTGTATGCTAGGGTTGCGAGTGCCATGCATATTTATTTGATTTATTTACAAGCTTAAAAAAAAATTAATCTTGCATTTAAATTTTATTTTCTCCCAAATATGAGGATCCTGTTCGGCGTTGGCCCACTATCGCCCAATAGGAACAGTTCTTTCATCCCTGCAGCTTTATAAACTCGGTAATTCAGTGGGATGACCAAGTCTTCCGCTGAAGGTGGAGCCGGTGGAGCCACATTCGCGATGTTCCTCACGCGCCGTACAGTCTTCTTGAGAGCGCCCATGTTACGAAGCGCCACAAGCGACACTATCGGGTAATCCCGCCACACAATTATTAATTATTTGAGACGGCAGCTCCCTCGTCTCTACTGCTTTTTCTTTCGCGGCTGTCTTCACCTACTGTGCTACCACTTTAGAAGCATTACTATCATGACAGTGGACGTTCAGTTGCTTTACGACTCAGTTGCTTATCCACTGTATGAATTCTTGCCTTAAACCGCAAGACTTCACCTGCTGTGCCATCAGGCTATCACACCTCCAGAATACTTTCTCTTCATTTGCACTTTTTTGTGAAATGTGAAAAAATGTCCATCGTCTTTAAATCGGCTCGGTAATTACAACAGACGCTCGGTGATTACAACAGACGCTTTTCGCTTAACCGAAGTGGAGCCGGTGGAGCCACATTCGCGATGTTCCTCACGCGCCGTACAGTCTTCTTGAGAGCGCCGATGTTAGGAAGCGCCACAAGCGACACTCTCGGGTAATCCCGCTACACAATTATTAATTATTTGAGACGGCGCTCCCTCGTCTCTACTGCTTTTTCCTTCACGGCTGTCTTCACCTACTGTGCTACCACTTTAGAAGCATTACTATCATGACAGTGGACGTTCAGTTGCTTTACGACT
>WYDE02059365.1:0-12194 GCA_009867175.2 Adela reaumurella | reverse complement strand
TCGTGCCTTACATGCTGCTTGATATCTTGTCCAAATAACTGCGAAATGTGGTGGTCGGTGTTGTGCTGTAATTTACCTGATTTTCTTGCAGCACAACACCGATTGCTCTGCTTACCTCGATTGTCGGGATTCAGCGTGTGTGATATGTATGTAAATTCAAATTTTAATAAAACTTTGAAACCATTTTCTAGTTATTTCTCTGTTCATTCATAATTTGAGATTTCAAAAACCTTTTTTCTAAAAATAAAAAATACAGTATTTTTTTTTCATTCAGCAGATGGCACTTATTACCGAAAGCAATCTCTAACAGTCAAGCTACTAGCTTACATACTAGCTGCCCCCGCAGCTCAAAACCCGCGCGGCAACATTTTAGCTCACATCTCAGGTCTCCGATAATGTACGCTAAGTGTTTTATACCCTAAAGCCATCTTGAAAAGTGGATGAATGTAACAGTGGACACCGTAAGTAAATCGATAAAGTGGTACTCGAGTTATATATAAGCGATCATACATACGACATACGTTACATCGCCTGCCGCTCGACGGTAGGAATTTCAAATTTACTTGTTAGTGTATGTTAGGTTAAGTCAAAGTGTTTTGCTTCATCGGGGTGTATTACATTTTGCCCTCAAAATAAATTAAATTGCCCTTAAGATGGCGCCTTTTAAAATTAAAACGCCTAGTGCAGGTATTTCCCATCGCTTGTTCTGTCTCGATAGGATAGACTCGACCCGGATAGGAGTGTAAGTGGCAAGTGTAGCAAAGACCCATTTAATTATTTACAGGGAGTATCTAAATGCACTAATACAAAGATGATTTAAACAATGGCACTATATGGACATGAAAATAAATATTTTACACGTATGGATGGACAATTCCACCTAGCCCGGTTAGTGTTGGTGCGTGCGTAATCATCGTGTACACACACACGCACACCCTTAGCCCTCTCTATACAACTCTTTCGGGACGGGGGTAAAGTAAAATGTATCTTTTTGTAGGTAATCTGTGGGCTTTAGCACAAATCATTGTCGGGTTTTGGTGTAATTAAACGAAAACGACATGCTATGCCCCGACATGGTGCCGATAGTTTAGGTTAATTTATGCGAGCGCACCGACGCATCTACTATAGATTACCGATGGTATTTATTTTTTTGTAAACCACATAATATTTAAACTGAAATAATATAACTTTTAGTACACGTCTTTCTTACAAAAACAAAGCTATTATTCTTTGGCCGTTTCTTGTGAATATGACTGCCAACTCATGAAACAAAGCATTTAATAGTCAAATTTACCATATGTGCGTTCCGTCGTTTCATTGTGCAATTTTTTGCCATATGTACGTTCTATCTGCTTCTTTGTGAAATTATGTTTTTCTTTTCTTTGATTAGTGTTGTTGTTTGTATGTGAAATTAATTAACACTCATTATTTAACTACACAAATGTCGCAGCGCTTGCTCCAGGAGAAACCTGTTTTGTACATCAAAACACACCCGATTTTTTATTTTTAGTTCTTTCCTTTATTTTTAGAACGTACTAGCTAGTCTTCTATGTTTTCAATAATTTGTTTTTACTTTTACGAACCAATTTTTAAGCTTTTTTATTTAAGATATTTTTTTATGAAAAACCTTGCTATTCAGTTTTAATATATAAGTATAAATAAAAAACTTTGACGAAATTTAAAAACATAGAGTACTAGCTGCTGGCTTGAGGATGGCGTGGAAAAAAAATGTGTCGATATCTTTAAAAATGGGTTAGGAGAGGGTTACGCTTTTTGTATGGGCAGCATTTAAAAGTGTAGTCTCTTAAATATCCGAAATAAACGGTGCGCGTACCATGTTGCGAACTCGCGACCTCTCAATTAAGACTCCTGCACTCACCAACCAGGTTACGCCTGTTCTGCTAAGCAGTAAAGTCTACATGATTTTTCTAAGCATTCTGAAATCATACACATGAATCACATAGACATTTTCCATAAGATCTGCTCAAAAACCCATCCAGCAACCAACACTATGGGAGAGCGCACTCGAGGACTACTCACTTGATAAGCTTGTCGTGTGCACTCGGACGCACTCCGTACACAAGTTCCGGTCGCGGACAGTACACGACAGACAGGACACAGGACACGGGAAGTGCACCGGGTTTCATATAATCTCCAGATGAGTGCTTCCGGTAGCAAGTCGCCATTACGATAACGCGAGCAGTGCGTTTTGAACCCCGACGCAAGTAGCGGCGAGCTTACCTTTATACACAACAACACATTCTAATTCTTATTGTATAAGTTTCCTGATAGTGTTTTCCTTCAGATCCTTTTATTCCATAAAAAAAAATGCATGGATGCATTGTAATTTTGCACACAATTTTAAAATCCGGAAAATCTGTGCTCATACCAGGTATCGAACCCACGATCTCCGCTCACCAACTAGTCTACTCCGCAACCCTAAGTTCATATGTATGGGAAGTTCAAACGTTGCAGTGGGTATCGAACCCGCACCTCCCGCATGAGAGACATGCTCTTGCCCGCTTTGCTAATCTGACATAACTTATATCTTAGATAACTATTTTTAAGATTCTAATTTTGAAACGTAGCATATATAAGAACTTTATTCTTTCGGCCGCTGGCGAGTAAATCTACAGAATGGTCATCGTTAACTGTTAACACTTGCAGTGCTCCCTGTAGAACAAATATTAAAAAATAACTAGAGATTACCGCTATCTTTGCATGTGGTAAAAAGGTCTGCTTCTCGGGTGGGTTAACGACGCTCCACTTTTTTTTAAAGTAGTTGTATTCTTATTCTTTTGATTTGAAGATGTTTTAATTCTTACTAGACTCAGAAAAATTCAATCGACTTGAAATCTGTGAATTTGCTTTTATTATTTGTCCAAAAATTAAGTAAGTTAATCTCTTCTAATTACAATTCCTAATTCAAAATATTTTATTGTGTAAATAAAAAGAACATTGGTACATACAATGTTTCAGTGGCCTTATACCTATACATATAATCGGTAACAAAAGAGTAGCATGCACGTTATGTTTTGCGATGCATATCCAATCCAACTAATACATAAAATGGAAACGATCTCTTGTTTGTATGTCTCTCTATTTGATACGTATAAACTGAATAAACTGCTCGACCAATTTACTTCAAATTTTTTATGAGTAGAGAAGATGAGAGAGTAGAGATGATGATAAAAATAATAGAAATTTTTTGCAAACATTGCATAAGTTAAGTTGAACATTTTTGAACTGACTGGCGCATGGGAGTGAATAATTACAGCGAGCGAAGCCGCGGGAGAAAAGCTAGTGACAATATAATTCTAACAAAATTCTTCGAAATTTAAAATTATTCGTTTTATAACTTCAACATTATTACACAAAATTAAAATTGTAATTACAACGGAAAACACAGAAAATCAAATAAGAATAGAATCGTAAAGTCAACTAACTACGACATACATAACATAAATGACTCGGTTTACGGTAGCACAGACTCGGCGCCCTGGCTAGTAAGGCTTGAAGACCGGAAGGGATGCACTTCCTCGAAATATTTATATCGAATTATGAGCAACTCGTCGCCCACTCGACACTTCGCATCGTTGTCAAGCTGTTGAAGCTATATATATCGCTGTTACGATACAAGTTACCAACATCTCAGACAGGATGTTGAGAAAGATAATCAGTACATTATATTGTAGATTTTTTTATCTTTTTTTAACATTAATTACAACTTGCGATGCCAGCTCCAATTTGGATTTAGAATTTACAAGTTACAAAATATTCTTGTAACTTGTAAATTCGGGTATATTTTATACTTAAGTTTTGTAAATATTTTTTTACAGAAAAGTGGGTACGTAGTTTTTATTAAGTATATGTAATGTAAAAAAAATATATGAATTTTTATACTTTATGATATTTTTATTAGTTAGATTTTATAAATCAGCTATATATAATAAGTAAGTACCTACATAAACGTGGAGATATGTTGTCACTGCCTACTCCACTGGGAAACAGGCGCGAGGCTATGTATGTATGTAAGTATTATATAAAGTAAGATTAATAAACTCTTAATTATTGTCGAATTGGTTAAGTAAACTGAAAATATTCGCACAAATCTCTAAAATGGCTTATTTAAGGCTCTGCCATCCGGGTCATTTGTTCCGTAGAATGGATATGAAACATATGAAACATTAAAATTTAATGTTTCATATGTTTGCCGTTCATATGTTGACACCACGCTGTCTCAATAAGTGCTTGTTTGTCCTATATTATATATAGGACAAACAAGCACTTGTTGAGACAGCGTGGTGTTCGATCACGCGCTGCCTTCGACTCCGTTTATGCTGCAAGGATGGCTGGAGTCAAACGCCAAATCACTTAAAATAAAATTAAAATATAAGTTTACGAAATGTTCTAAGTTTTCAGTCTACAGGATCATCTATAGTGAACCTCGCTATTGAAACAGCAAATTTCGCTCCAGAGAAAACAAATCGAAACATTAACCTATTTTTGAGTCAATCTCTCTTGTAAAAATAGAAAGGATAAATGTATATTTTTTTATAATTTTCCACCAAATATAATTTTATATTCTTTAGTGACGTGCGCTTAGAAACCATCCATAAAGTTAAAATTTTTGCAACTAATAAAAATTATAACTTTTTGCGTATAATTCGAGGGCGCCATATATTCTCGTACGTAAGTGCCATCCACACCGCGTCATGCGTGGAGTGTACATCCTTAAAAGTGTTCATGAGCTGTAACAATCAAATAACCTCTTTGTCGGATTCTAATAAAGGCCCACACAGCACACTAGAATTTGTTCATAGTGCATAAAGCTTCACTAATAGATAAAGCAGAACATGTGTAACTATGTATAAGTAACTATTGGCATTCGCGATTCTTGTTCGCTTATAACTCAAGAAACACTCCATCAATTCACAAAGGGTTTTTACTGACGTCTTCTGAATCAACTGTGGATGGTTATAGGCTATGTACCGTCTCGGTATTCCTTTGGGGGTCGGAGCAATGAGCAAATATGATGCTGCGAGGGCGTTTGCGCCGCGGACAATACTAGTGTAAAAATGCACAGAGATTGTAATTACTGATTACACAAAATTCTTAGCTTCAATATTTTCCCAGCCACGTCCCACTAAATCTCGATATAAAGCAGTGCCCCATAATAATTGATTAAATAAACCGAATTATCAAAATTACATCAAATCCAAAAAAAACATAATTAATTCCTTAACTCAGTAGCCCGCGCAAAAAGAAATGACACAAAAGCGTTTGAACAACATTTTTTCGTTCGTGTCATTCGGAGATGTTGAAATGTTGAAAACGGGCGGGAACGTAGCGGGGAGCCATTGTCGTTGAGACGCGTTCTATTTTCAAAAATGTTCCGGTCGGGGAACGCGCGATCTCCCGCCGACTCCGGCTGGGAGGGCGGATTCACTTTTATTGATCGAATTCTGTTAATTTTGTGCCCTAGATATAAATGAGGTAACTTTTATAAACGATGCTTGTCACTCACTTTACTATATATACTAGCCGGCATTTATCTTGAGCCAAAGTCGCGTAGTAGGGGTCAGTTGATGTATGAAAAGTGTGAGTGCTTGCTGTGTGTGTTGGTTCTAGTTATATGCCGTCCATTATGCGCCGTTTAACTTGGGAGATTCCTGAATTTGATGCCGCAATTAAAAAAGTTAACGCGGACAAAGTCACGGGCGAAACTATATGCACAATATGTTATTCCAGGTCATTATCTACCGCTCTGAAAAATTTCATCCAAATCCGTCTACCCGTTCAGATGTGATTGACTAACAAACAAAAAAAACATCGTTTTGGAAAATGCAGGGGTATTTTACAAAAAGCGATAAGCCCAAAGTTGTTTTATAAAATTCACGTCAAAATTGTACCCCTCTCACCTCATCGCTGCTGATAGGTAGGTATACGCTTGATTTTAACTCTGAGCAAAATTATGATAAATTAGGAAAAAAATATATAACGAATATCAATGGTGAATATTAGTTCTAAAGTTTAAATTTATAAAAACTAGCTGTGCCCGCGCCTCCGCCCGCGTTAAAGTCCGACCTCTCTCATATTTCAACTCTTTGCTCGCCCCCTATACTAATTATCGTGATAATAGTAGCCTATATGTGATGAGAAGAATTAAGCTTTACGTAGACATAAACCGCATCAAAATCGGTCCAGGGATTCTCGAGTTATAAACGGACAGACAGAACTGATTACTGAGGACGCCAGACGTTGCATTTTGTAATAGTAGGGATGCTAACATATTTAATCTCAACAAAAAAAAAACGTGTTTTTTTATGAACACATGGTTGGCAGGATCAGTGGGGCCGGTCGGAGCGCATGCTCCGATGCAGCCAATTTCACCTCGGGGGTGCCACACCAGCTCGAAATTGAATAAACGTTGTTGTGGGGAGCTTATTTACACGCGCTCTGAAGATGTGTGGATTACAGGCGTGGGAAATACGTTCTCTGGGCGCCCGTTCCACACCTTTGAAGTATGACTTAGAAAGATTGCGTGCAGTCCCAACGAGCATTATTAATCTTGGCAGTTCTCAGGAGCAAATCCATTTGTTGCATCAACTGCAATAGCAGATATTAAACAAACACACTCATTCACTCATTGGATTATGAACGAATGCATGAACTTAATGAAGTTACTGCTGAAATAATATTCTAATTTTGTACCTATGTACATTCCAATCATCTGAAAGCGTTAATACCGGAAATAGAGACACATTCGAGATCTCTTTCTGACATATTGACACCGATCATAGAGTAAGGGGGACTTCGGAATTTTTTCTTTTCTTTCTTTTCTCTTTCCACTGTAAAGTTTTGAAAATACTCGTGTGTACTACTTCCGAACATGTAAATTTAAATAACATTTAAATACTAGTAAAATCGAGACTAAATTCGTATGAAATAAATCATCAGTTCACTAACTCACAATGACAACTTTTTGTCGCCATTCAGTCGCTCATCATCACGAACATTCACGACTCAATTTTACTACATATTGCGCCATCTGTGAGCCACAGGACCACACTACAATCTGTCACAGTCCCGCTCACGAACGAAGCGTTTCTCAATGTGACCACAAAAAGCGCGAGCTAGAAAGAACACGCGCTATTTCGTAAGGATGACCATTCAATGAAGAGCAAAATGTCGCAACAGTAAATGTGACCATATTGTACTGTCAAAAAGCTTCTCTACACAACAAGAAGTGATGGAAGACTATAATTATTTATGCCTTTCAGTTGCGGTCGTGTCGGTTGAACAGAAAATAAGAGAGCACTCGTTCCGATAATATGGGACTACTTAGTGGGAGTGAAAACACTAATTCTGAAAATGATTATGTCATAGAGGTGGGAAATGAACAAAGCCAAAGAATACAAAAAAAACTAAAATAACTTTCGGTTTTCTTTGTTATAATAAGTCAAGCAAGAAAACAATATACGTAATACCAACATAAAATAATTAATAGGTACGTACAAAAAACCCCAAAACACCCAGCGATGATACCGCAGTTTGACAGGATTAAGGCATAGAAAGTATTAAGTTGTAATAGAGATTTATAGAAACTTAAGAAGATACTCGAAGGATTCTAAAATAAAGACGACACAGGAAATATAGTTACTAATAAAAGAATTACGCTAGATCTACCAGTTCACTCACATCGCAGACCAAAACAAAACGAAGCGACAGTGAAAGCCAACGACGAGCATTTACATAAGCTGCACAATAATGGAGTTGCAAAAAAACCTAGCGAATACGCGACTATAGATTCTCCATACGAAGCGTATCGGTCTTGGACACTCGCTGATTGCGCAATGGAACGAGGAACTAGTCGTGCATGCAACATTGCTTCTGGCAGACGGAACTACAAAGGATAAAACAGATTGGTTTGCAATTCATAAAAAAAAATCATTCGGTTAACGGTTATATAAATATTTTGTAATATATTTTAAATGAGAATAAATTATATATAATATATTATTAAGAAATAACTACACAATATACAGTGAGAATTGTGCCATGTTTTCTTGAGTCCACTCTGAAAGGCCCAAAACTATTATACGTATGCATGTCACATTAATGTTAACTATTTATGAGAGTGTGAGCCTAAATCACTTCAATCTTTTCATTGAATTGGACTAAGGTGACATAAAAGAGTAGGTAGTTCTCCTTTTATTCAGTCAGACTACTGTGTTAAATAAAACACAAGACGTTTCAAAAATATTGAATTCAGTACTCGGAATACAGTATTCGTCGAGTGTAATTTAATGAATAAATATTGTATTGACATTAAGAAGATACCATCGGTAAACAAATATTGTTAAATCATAACAACACACGGCAATAAAATTAAAGCTCTCGTGACTACCGCATGGTGAACTTGAACACAAGATCTCGAGTACGCACTCGACTGGAGCAATTATAAGCTTATTTTACAAGTTGACATCGTCGTAAAACTCAAAACGAGCCTCCTTAACGACGTCTACTTGAACACTACACACCTAAGGGAGCTTATTAATAAGGGGTAAATTCATAATCTTGCGGTGTCCCCGATTATGCGCGGCGAGGCAACCAACAATGACGTTTGATTCGTGGTACAAAGAAAGGCGGCCCTTCTCGTTGATTTACGGCCACTAACAGAGGTAATAAACTTAATTTACGATCGGAATTAAGAATTAACGGCATGTGAAGCGACGAGCCCTCCATCGGATCTAGGACCGCGGTCCTGTGAATGACTAATTTTATTGGGCAGACGCGCAAACAGTCGTTAAATTGAAACTAGAGTCTTTTGAAAAGGGTAAAGAAAATCATTCTTTAAAAGGATGCACACAGTATCTACAGATAGAATGCCGAATGGTATTACTTTAAAATACTCAAAAGAATTAAATTAAAATTCGATAAATAACAAGCTGCGATGGCCTCTCGGATAGTTAACCGTGTCATAATCGATAATCGAAGCATAAAATTAGATCGTAAACACATTCACGACGATGGCGAACACGACAACGAAGAGAAAAATGTGTACGCATAAATCTGATTCGCGAACAATATCGTAAAGAAGGGTTACGAGTAGTCAATGTAGCATGCAACTGAATCAATAACAATAAAACATGTCTTGCACTTAAAGACGATATGAAATTTCTGCAAGCTGACAATGCATCACTGTGTCTAATGTTACGTTATGTAAGATATATTTAATGAATGGAAACGTATGCTACTGAATCAGACGCATACATTTGCGAATATCGAATTAGATTTACATTAGGAACAATAATATAACCATCCATATTCCACTTTATGTTTGGAAATTTAGGTCGACAATATTTCAAGGGAATCAATCCATTCAACCAGCGCGATTAGTTGATGGTAAGACCTTTAGTGTCTGCGTGTAGGTAGATTCTGCCTACACGTATTATCCACCTAATGTCTTCAATTTGAACAGAATCGTCTTCAGCGAGGCCTCACGTTATATATTACGCCCAATGTTCAACAATCAGCCGATCCTACGACCTCGAGACGTTAGACAAATTGCATCATTTGTCTTAGACTTTAGTACGAGCTGGAACGGCTTCTGCGGAGATTACCGTCATACCTTCTAGATCTTGCCACTTATTTTGTTTTACTTTTTTAAATTGTCCCTATCATCCTCTTGGTCTGGGGTGATGAGAACATTACGAGCAAGGGGTGCAATAATGTCCACAAGTACCTAACAGACGAGTATGATTTTTACAATTTTACGTTAGATTCGAATGATAGATTAGAGTTTAATTATTACATAGCAATCGTTTCAATATTCATAGTATATACATGAAACCTGTCTAATAGGCGTCGTTGACTCAGTGGTTGCGGTATTCTGTATTCGATTACCGAAGTTAAGCACTGCTGACGCGCTCAGACGTTTATCAGTGTCGTTGACGTAGTGGTTGCGATATTTGGTATTTGATTACCGAAGTTGAGTAAGGCTGAGCGCGGTCAGGACTTGGATGGGTGACCGCTTGACCGTGGAAGCTCGTCGTGGTTAGGATTCCACGTTAAACTGTAGGCCCCTTCCCTCTCCTTACATGGTGGTAGGGTTAAACCCGCCCGGGTTGGTACCCCCGCACTGAATGAAGGTCGGTGGAAGCGGCTATGAAACATAGTTCGTGTTTTCCGTCTAGTTTAGTGTAGCCGGCTGGAATTTAGGCAAGCGCTGATATGCCACCTATCTACATAATTCACCAAGATGTTTGGCTAACATCACTGGTACCAGAAAACTGGTGCATTAGGTGATGTAACCTTCCGTGTTAGTTTCAATAAAACAAAAATCGTATAATAAATTATTAATTTACTGACAGAAAAGGCGTAACCTAAACCGCTGGATCTTGAAGAGTTCCAAGGGAGCTCCATAAGTAACGTACATGTATGTAGGCGAGCACTATGAAAGTATTTTTGAAAATATGTTCCGCGATCAAAACCAAAATGAAATAGCGAAAAAAGATATGAACGCGCAAGGGTGTTTCCTACCTAAAAACCTTAGGGGACGTGGCCGGGTGGGGGCGGGAGTGGTACTGAGGACCGAAGGGGAGCGGAATTAATTTACACATTTTTCTTTATTTTTTTTTTATGTTATCGCACCATCATGGTTGGCTCTCACCTCTTATGTCACACATCGTGAACCGTGATGCCAGCCTAAGTCATCTCAATCATTCGGAGTATTGCGGTATGACAGGGTACTTCCCTTTTTCAGTCCGTCTACACTGAACTAGACGGAAAACACATACTAATCACATAGCCGTTTCGACCATCCTTCAGTGCGGTGATACCGACCCGTTCGGCGAAACCCTACCACCTAATTAGGAACAGGAGGGGTTTCCTCACGTTGTTTTCCTTCACCGGAGCTACGGGTTCGAAACGGTACAGGCCTCGAACAGTACGCCCGTACATAGGATCGAACCTACGATCACTGCGCGCCAGTCAGAGACTAGCGCGGTGAGCCAACCCGCAGATTGACGCTCAACATTATAATTTCCCAAATTGTTATTTTATTTCCTCTTCTTCTTTTTATGGAAACTGACACGGATGGCTACATCACCTAATGCACCAGTTCTTTTGGTACCAGTGATGTCAGCGCCTAAACAACTTGGTGAGTTATGTAGGTGGTGCCATGTCAGCATTTCCCTCAATTACGTACTCTCACACTATATACCTAGTATACATAAAGCTATGTATACATAAACCCTACGTAAACAGCTATGAACTCCCTCTCTAACTAAATGCACCCGCTTGCTTTTGTTTAACTTGGTCCAAGTTATTCCGCCGCTCTATAACTAAAACGTGAACTCCTCGACCGCGTATTGAAAGGCTTCAAGAATTTCAGTTGAAGTCTATCTTGCTTAATTCTGCCATGAAGCTCTTTACCATTTAGGACTGCGAAAGTTTTTCCTAGAATGCGCTGAAGAAAGTTGAAGTAAATACTGCTGCTACGTCAGTTTACACAGGTATAAAACATAATAAGAAAGAGATATCTTTATATTTTATTTTATTATATACATCACATTTCGTTTGAAATTTGAAAAAAATAGGTAAAAAAATTTTGCTTGCCAGAATGCATACTTTTTTTTTAACCGGAGGCTGCACAGAAAAAAATGTTGGTTAAATGTGAGAATTAAGAAGCTTTGTTAAGTTGAACAAGTTCATGGTTGTTCTTATCAATCTCGTTGGTTCAACCAACTCAATTGCTATTTCAACCATGCACTTGGTCACTTTAACAAAGCTAATTCGTACGCTCACATTTAATCAACATAATTTGTAATTTTAAATAAATTGTTTTTTCATCATCTTTTTTCCCCTTTTTTGTATCTTGGTGCCTAACATGCTGCTTGATATCTTGTCCAAATACCTTGCAAAATGTGGTGGTGAGTGTTGTGCTGTAATTTACCGGAGTTCTTGCACCACAACACTAATTGCTCTGCTTACCCGATTGTCGGGTTTCAGCGTGAGTCATATGTATGTATGTATTTTTGTCATTATATGACTTTCAGTTTCAGATCAATACACATTTATATTGTTAGTATTATTTCCTCGCGGTTTCATCAGACCCGGGACCTTTGGCCTTAGCTGCCACTGCGATACCAACTTCGCCACCCGGACCGTGACGTTCTCTCTTCAATTTG
>WYDE02059254.1:0-12195 GCA_009867175.2 Adela reaumurella | reverse complement strand
AATTATCCATTCATCCAACATGTCAGAACCACCGAAGCATTCCTTTTCTCAATTCTTGTCACTATTTCTTCTTTCTGACCACAACGCTTTTGCTAATTTAACTATACAATTTCTCAATCTATCTTTCATTGTGACTCCACACATACTCCTCAACGCGCGCATATCCACAGTATATATTCTGCTTTCGTGCTTCGTCTGCAATACCCAACTTTCACTTCCCATACATCAGTGTAGGGGCGAGTACTCCACGTTGGACAGCTGAACGTGCCCTATTGGACATACTTTGGCTGCCTATAACAGCGTGCAAAGGAAAGTTTATCAGTTTTAGGTATTTATTCCGCTGTTTTAGTTTTCATTTAGCTAACACTTTTGTTCGTTTTCATTATCACACGATAATCGCACGTTCTTTTCATTAAGAGTATTATAGGTTCATAATAATTAAATAGTTGTTGACGTGATGAAGAAATTTATATCTTTCTTAAGAATAATTTATTCTTAAAAGTAATGTCATAATTAATTACTTCTCCGACCAACACCAGCGACCCACTAAAAGACCCATCAATATACCTATCGATGAAATATTATTTAAGCTCTCCAACAGGCGTGTTGTCAGCTGCTTAATTTATTGCGAATTAAGCCGAAACGCGATAAATAATCGTCGGATGCGGGCGCTGGCACACTCTGGATCCAGGAGAAATTTATCTATGGCCAGACGGTAGAATATCTGAAACAAAAAAAATATTGATATTTATTTCGGATATACTGGCGATAAAAGGACATAATCTAACAAGTAAAATAATATGACATATTTATAATTTAAGAAAGTTTGTCAGATTGGCCGAGCGGGCAAAAGCTCGCTTCTCAAGCGGGAGGCTAGGGTTCGATACCCACTCCCAGTGCCCCAATATTTACTGTAGAATTGGTGCTAAATGGCTGACACTCTGGTGAAGGAAACATCGTGAGGAAACCCATTTCCAAGCCGGTTGGTCACCGTGGAAGTGTATGTCTAAAATTCTCTCATATGTATCACGTAAATGAGAGAGGCCTGTACCCATCAGTGGGGCGAATAAAATGGCTGAGAAACAAAGAAGATAAATTAAAATTAAAAAAAAACAGCGTTGTAGGACGCACGTGAGAAGCGAAGCATTTCGCCTACATACACACAGATGGAATTATTCTCTATTTTTTTATTTATTCGAAGCGAGCATAATATGTAAAATGTGTTATTTCCATAGAGATTCAAAGGGGTAACGCAGCGAGCGTGCTTGGCTCCTTCTGCGAAGCCGGGACCCCCGCAGATTTGGGTGAGATATTTTTTTTATAGGCAAATAAAGTATATTTATAGTTAGGTCAGTTTATTTTCTTATTAGATATAATTTTCAATTTTAGTTGTATACTGTGATAATAAATAAAACATTAATAGTTAAATATTAAAAATAAAATACAATCATCAAATGAATTGTCAGCGCAAATGTGTTAACAGTTTACAATGTAGTTAAAAAATCGTATCAAAAATTCCAATATGTCCAACTGAAATATGTACTGAATGAGAAAGCAGTGATCCAGATAGCGGACGTCGCCGTCGTCGTCGGTGTTGCCACAGCGTACCTCCTCCGCGCCGCGATAAATGATGGGCGCCGCAGGCGGCGATGGCTGGCTCTCGATAACGAAGATTAATTCCATGTCTTTATTCAAAAATACAAACCGCACCGCCTCGCCACACTACCGAGCCGCTACGATACGAGAAACACCCACGCCCGCCACACAATATGCATTATTGAAATTAACTCGATTGCAGTATAATCCGTATTGATTAATACAGATCTGGCGTAGGCACTGAAGATTAGTTTCTTTATCTCTATACTAATAACCACACTCTAAATGAAAATGGAAATTTCGTAATAAGTTATCATAGTAATAATGAAAAGTAGAAAGTAGAAAATAAAAACTTAGAGAAAATCCGTCTGCTGAAGAAGTAAAATATGTTGAAAAATATGATATAAACCTCTATAACCCGCGCGGATAAAGAAGATATTCGGGAATAGAGTTTAAAAGCTTCTCATGCTAATCAAAGTGAAAAAACATAAATAGAAAACTATCATGGAGAAAGCTATTTTTTTTCTAATTCAAACTGTCACAACGAAAACAGTATCATTGAGTAATGACGAAAGATATAGCCCTCAAAATGAAAAATCAAGATCTCTTCTTTTTCCGCGCGGGTTATACATAAAAATAAAAAAAAACGATTTGTAATGACAAATGAAAGTCTTACTATCTCCAATCTATCTCCACCAAGGTAACTCAAGAAAGAGGGTCTGTTTACAAAAGAAACATCGGATTCAGTCAGATTATTAATGACATTACAAATACTTTAAATCACTTCTCAGTGGCCGTAAAAAGGAAGTGTTATCAGACAGCAGGTTTGAAATGCCGAAAGTCTCCCGTGTCACGCAGCACACAGCCAGGACATGGACTCGGCGAAGACGATAATTCAAGCGAAGTAGCGAGAACACGCTAAATGTAAGCGGATAATCAGTTAACTACCATCAAGTTAAAAGCCGCGTAAATCTCGCACATGGAACGAGGAGATACTTTGAGACGCTTTCGTCTTCCGAGCAGCCATGAAAAAAAAAATGTTGAAAATAATAAATTAGAAGATTCATATTTAGAAGAAATTTACAATATGACAGAGAGAGAAAATATTATGGCTTTTAATACTGAATCACATTATTGGCTAAGTTATAAATAAAAGGAAATAAGGAAAAAAAACTATGAAAAAATCTACCATTTTTCGGTCATTTTAGAGGCTTCAAAGGGTTAGGCGTTCGGGATGTTGTTGTAGGATTCTGGGAGCGCGGGTAATATGCTCATTTGGTGGCCGGGATGATCCACTCGGATAGTTATTGGAATGGCCCCGTGTAGGGCCGGTACTTAAAAGAATGACCCCACTGCATCTCTTCCCATGCAACTTCGAAAAAGGCAACTAAAGGATAAGGACAAGATGCCGTGCTAAAGGGCGATAGGCTCGCCACCTCTCACCTTGGCACGGTATCATACAGTAGGTGGGTCTTCGTGTCTTACATGCTACTTGATATCTTGTCCGAATAACTTGCGAAATATGGTGGTCGGTGTTGTGCTGCAATTTATCGGAGTTCTTGCAGCATAACACCGATTGCTCTGCTTACACCGATTGTCGGGAGTCAGCGTGAGTGATATGTATGTATGTATTATAGATAAAATGAAATTGTCAAATAAATTAGATTCCACAACAAAAAATAAAAAATAAACAGAAATGTTAATTGTTTAAGATTAGAGTTTTCAGTAAGGAACTGATAAACTTGTACGCGTATACAAGTTTCCTTACAATGGCGTGACTCGGTCGCATCCACGAGCACTGCCCGAACTGATGACCTTACACGCCTTTTATCTTAGGACATAACTTAGTCCGACTGCAGCAAGTATATACGCTTATAATCAAGCCTTTTCAGAGTAACGATTACATAAGAGAGTATGTTGTTAACACAACACTTTGCTTTCTGGGCTGCCAGTTTTATTGAATATTTTGCATTTTCCGAATTTCTATTTTTGGGAGAACTTGCTTTAACTGCCTACCGTTTGACGTCTAAATCTGTGTGTTAGGTTAGGATTTTTTATGCATTCATTTTAGTTTAATAATTTTATCATGGGGCCCGCTTTTTAAGCTGGGAGTGTGACATTGCGTTTGTCGAGTGAATTCTAAACTACGTGAACTAGTGGGTGTAAAAAGACGCGTCTTAGCAATTCGCATTGGATGGCGGAAAGAAATAAAAAAAAAGTTTAATATTTTTTTGAGAAAATAAAAAAAAACATGTGAAAAAATCTACCATTTTTCGGTAATTTTAGAGGCTACAAATGGTTGTTGCGTGCATGCGGGATGTTGTAGGATGTGGCCGGGATGATCCCCTCGGTTAGTTATTTGAATTGGAAGTCTAAATTTATTTGGTTGTATCTATGTCTGTATTTCTTTCGTACATTTCCAATGCCCTCTGGTTGTCGCGATTCTTCGTGAGGTCTGCGGATTTCTTATTTAACGTAAATATTTTTAAATAGACTTAAAAACAAGAAGTTCTGGACTTTATATCGAGCGAATTTTCGTGAAATTTATTTTTCTCATACTCGCTCGGGACGCTTGAAATGAATGTTGGAGGCATATGCGCCGGTGTTTCCTATATTTTTACCCGACTACGGCGAAGATAAAAAGGAACGGTTATGAGTTTGGCGTGTACGTATGTAAAATTAGTTTTTCAAAATATATTTAGTTGGATATCATATTAAAGGCAATCAAATTACAATAAAATTCAAATTTATTTGGTTGTATCTATTGTCTTTATTTCTTTCGAACATTTCCAATGCCCTTTGGTTAAGTTTGGTTGTCGCGATTCTTCGTGAGCCTGTGGATTTCTTATTTAACCTAAATATTATTCTTATATGTAAATAAAAAAAAATTAAGTGATGTAAAAACAATAAGTATAAAATTAATACACAATTTTCTGCTTAGTATAAGACGTACTTATTGCCGGAGGCAATCTGTTCCAGCAACCTTTATACACTACAACACATTCGTATGGTTAGGTTATAGGTTTCCTCACGGTGTTTCCCTTCACCGGGGTGCATTGTAATTTTGCACACAAATTTTAACCGAGATTTCAAAATCCGGAAAAATTGTGCGCATACCAGTTATCGAACCCACGAACTCTCGAGTAAGAGGCGTACGCTAACCAACTAGGCTACTCCGCAACCTATATATTTATACGGCGCAAAAGTATATATTTTCAGACTTTATTATTTTGAATAGGTGCTACTTATGTGATTATAACAAACAAACACAAGAGTCGTCGCAAACTGAGAAAACCAGCGTTGCCCTCTCCCAATGAAAATGGATAATTTATCCTACATCTTTGATTGAATATAGTAAACTTGGAAATCGAAATAACGTAGGTAAAGTAATACATTTTGTTTGTGAAGTTAATTGAATAGCCTGGGTTTTTTTGGAATTGGAATACCACACCGCATGCGTATGGAGCGGTCGGTGTGTCGTGTTTATTCGGCGACGACAGACTTGCTTGAAAATTTAATGTAAAATGCAATGGAGCGGAAAAGTGGCATTTTATGCGTCATCGAATTTTGAAGTCAGCCAATTATTTCGTGAGCAAATAATTTTTTGATAATCGAGAAACAGGCTTTATGTTTTCGGTTATACGGCGGCATCTGTCGGCGAAATAGAAAATCGAAACTAATTATAATATTCCGTAATAGGTTTATAGTTCGACATAGATCATTTTGAGCGTGGCAAGGGGCGACACTTTCGCGTCATCACTTACATATCGTTTCGTTTAGTATTCGTTTGGTATGGCGACCGTATAGTTCAGTCGAAATTCCACCCCCAAAAAGATCTATGTCGGACTATAAATTCTTGGACAGCAAAATTTCTGGTGCATTGTGGTGATAGCCATCAATATGTGAATTACTTACAAAAAGGTCGGCCAATTTACGCACATTCAAATTAAAGATGATTCAGTGCTTGAAAGATCAAACTTTCTTCAGTGCAGACAGCTTACCCTTGACATGCATTACCTACATAACTTTTACTTACCAATTAATAATACATGATTTTGTATTATGCTTATATAACGAATTTAAAGATATTTATTTCTATATCAATTGGCAATGTCTCTAATAATGAGTACAGAATAAATACATTTCGTTTCATTTCATTTTTCCATAATAACCGGGTGGTGGGGTGTATCAGAGCCACGGCCATTTAACTTTGAAGATTCGTGAATTTGATACCGCTATATTTTTTTTATGGAAACTAACATGGACGGCTACATCACCAATATCACTTAATACCGTTTTTAATACCAGTTATGTCAGCCCAATACACTTTGGTGAATTAGGCATATGCCATGTCATCGCTTCCCTCAAACCTATCAATTAACTGAATGTTAAAATAATTTCTTGGGGACGAAAAAAGGGGTACGAGGCATGAAGTATCGGCCTCTCTGCTAAATTTCATCGAAATCCGTTCAGCCGTTTTTTGTAAAATACCTCAGACATGCTGAGCCTAAAGCAGTTTCATCATGTTCACGTCAAAAATATGGTGGAGACCGTGGGTACTGGAGCTAGAACTGATGGTGTTTCAGTTTATTATAATTGTGCCATTGTACATTGTTATAGTATAACATGTCCATTTAAGTAACTGCCATTAAAAAAAAGATAAAATATCGTAAAACAGATCCATATTCAGAGGCCCACCAATCCCGACTTGTGACGAGTAAATGCGCCTGTTGAGTCAAACAAGATACTGAGAACTGTGAACTATTACATAATTTTTCTTTAGTCGAAAATCTACTTTCACGTGGTTTCACTGAACGATGGTTAGGCCCTAATGAAAAGTTAAATAATACTGATGCTAATTAGAAATAAGTTGAAAGAATAATATAACACCAATGTATTGATTACAGCAACATGACAATACATTTTCGCCAAACGCTAAAATATTTAAGTACGTCGAACAACTATGGTAAGCCCATAATATAATAATCATTGGTATCCTGTATTTTTCCCTTTATGACCAATATTGAGAGTGTCAGATTGGCCGAGCGGGCAAGAGCACGCCTCTCAAGCTGAAGGTGCGGGGCGGGTTCGACACCCACTGGGAACACAATATTTATAACTTCAGAATTTGTACTAAATATCCGCTGACACTCCGATGAAGGAAATATCCGGTGAAGGAAAACATCGTGAGGAAACCCACTTCCAAGTCGGTTGGTCAACGTGGAAGAGTATGATAAAAATTAATGAAAAAAATAAAAACCCTAGTGTTCTAGGTACATTTAATATGTACACATAGTTTTGATAATTACATACTTTCTAGTTTTATTTACTTGTTAATTTCTCCTGGTTATGTATTTTAAATAGTGTGTTTTCTGAATAAATATTTTTTCTGTTCTGTTAAAAAAAAGAAATTCTAATATTGAATTGGATCAAAAACACACCAATTACTTACATAGCCACTTCAACATAACATCATCCATTGTTTATTCAGCGTATAAGTAAGTTAGTAGGTACACGAGTACGTACGTACGTACATCCATTTTATGTGCGTGCCTCCGTGCACTTGACTTCGCAGAAGCCGTCGCCACCCTTTATGTCTATAGAGTTTATTCCCCAAAGGGCATTAAATTCTCCAGACATCTGTTTAATGTAAAGATAAGAGCAATGTTAATTACGATTGTCACAAATTGTACGTAATTGCGCCCTGGAGATAGGCGAGAGTGTCATCGGGACGACATGGTGTCTGCGTTCGGTTTACGGTCACGTGACACGCGAAGCGGCCATCTTGAGAACTGCATCACTAAGTGTGGACTTGAAAACATAGTGTAGTGAAATTTTAAGTTGTGTATGCAAAAAATCGTAACAGCAATTTAATTTTATGACACGTCATGTACATATTATTAAAGTATATACGTAGTAATAATATGTAATTCATGAATGGGCATACAGCCGGACTTTTGAATTTCGTGGGTGACGTGCACGGAGTAGGTACCCTAATGGACCTAACACGCGCCGCTCTACGCACGGGAACCGGGCTAGCCAAATATTTGCTAGGCGCGCGGAACATAGAAGTATTAAAATACTTACCTGTGGAAGGATATGCCATCTTTAGTAACTCCTGAGGTCTTTGTATTGTTTGGGCACGTGAAAAGGGCACAAATCGTCATCCTGCAGGAGATGTTGCCGGAGTTACGCGCTCGAGCGAGAGCAAGAGACAGTCGTATTGAACTATCTCGCGGTTGAACTGACTAGTACGGGAAGCGTTCCGGTGTCAGGTCTTTAAGGGTAAATAGTCCGTGGTGGCGTGCGACTGTCCGTCTGTATTATGTTCATGTATTGTGTTCATTTCATTCAGTTCATAAATGTACGGCGCTGGATTGAGTCCAAATAGCCAAGCTGGTACTTCGCAGAGCCATCTCAAAATCTGCGAGTAGTACTACCACACAAGACCGGATTTGAGACTTGTAGAGTGAGAAATATAATAATAAATAAATTACATAATGCTTGACCTTATTTACGACTCCCAGTTTAAGCCAATTTGGCTTTGTCCTCTAGGTGCAGCCACAAAATGAAGATTTTGCGTGATTTCAACTCCAAAGCTTCGAATACATTGGTCCATTTTTAGCTTTGTGCCATGAATAGATACGAACCGCCATGAATACGTACGACATTTACTTACAATGAAATCGATAAGATATTCAGAATCTCATTCTGACATTCTTTCTAGGATTACGCCAAATTCAAGCTCAATTTCTCGTCTTCTTTCCTCTTCTTCGTCTTGGGGCCTTGTTGAGTCGGCGTGGTGCTCGACTACGCACTGCATGACGTACGACTAGAGTCAAACGCCCCCCAACTATAAAATAAGAAAACAAAATAAAAAAAATTCCTGTTTAAATTTGATTAGTGAATTTATTAAAAATTTACAATACATAATTATTTTGGAACAAAATGTAATCTGAATAATTGTCTGTTATTATTATTTCTTGTAGTTTAACTCTCTTTTGCAACTTAATTTGACTGGGCTAACGAGTTGTATATTGATCCAGATAAAATACGTTTTATCTACTAGGTACTGTAAAAAAATTAACTGCATTCTATTAAATAATATAATAATAGCATATTCCAAAGACGCATTCTTTTATGGAAGCTGACATGGATGGTTAACGTCACCCCAAATCCCAATTCAAATGTGAAAATGGAGAGCACTCTTTAAAGAAGCGAAACTAGGCCAAGTACTTACACATGTGTACATATTTATAAGAGGATTTTAGTCATACACTTCCACGATGACCAACCGGCTTTGAAGTGGGTTTCCTCACGATGTTTTCCTTCGCCGGAATGTCAGCGGCCAATTAACACAAATTCTAAAGTTATAAATATTGTGCTTCCAATGGGTATGGAACCCGCACCTCCCGCTTGAGAAGCGTGCTCTTGCCAGCTCGGCCGGTCTGATACTGTGTACATATATTTCTAAATAATAATGAGTTATACATTAAATATTCAAATAATTTATAAATACATTTCACAGAGTGGCTATAATTGAATTACTCATTCAAAATCGTAGCCAGCAATCATCGTACAATACGATAAAGCAGTACGTCAAACCCGCCACGTCGCATGTCAAACCACAATAAGCGAACGTCAGCTCGCCCACCGGAGTTATGCCTGATGACGATCAGATTAATGCCTGACAATAACAATGCTAACAGCCAAGAGTTATGGCTCGTACGAAGTATTTGTTAGACTTGTACGAAGTTTCGCGTCTTTGTATACGTACCTACTTACTCGATAAAATATTAAACGACATCCGTCGTACATATCTCTCGTACACCTAGGTATGTACGTTATTATGATTACTAGTAGATTAGCTACCTAAAACTATGGCGTCACTTCAAAACTTTTAAAAACTTTGAAAAACATTGGACAACTATTAAAAAAATTTAAAATAAAATACGGGTTTCATAGAAAAAAATATTAGTAATTTTAAATTACTGGACTGATCAGTCCGTGGAGCGTGAAAGTGAAGGCCCAGAAAATGGGGGCGTGGCTTATTTGACCTCTGACGTCATCAAGTGGGTATCGGATGGTAGACGTCGTGTGTCCTATTTCGTTCCTCGTAGAATCCAGGGTGGAGCCACGAGGCAAACATTCAGGCCTTTACTTAAGAGGTTACATTTTAAAATTAAAACGCCTAGTGAAAGTATTTGCCGTCGCATGCTCTGTCTCGATAGGACAGACTCACCTGGACACGAGTGTAAGGCACAACTGCAGCAGACACCATTTATTTACCTTCAAAAATGTCGCAGCGCTGCTCTCAGCAAAAATTTGTTTTCTACATCAAAACACATCAGAATTTATATGTTTTTCTTGACTTTATTTTTAGAACCTAGTAGCTAGTCTTCTATGTGTTCAAAAGTTAGTTTTTACTATTAAGAACCGATTTTTAAGCATTTTTATTTCAGATGCTTTTTAATGAAAAATCTTGCATATTCAGTTTTAATGTTTCAGTATACATAAAAAAACTTAATAGAACTTATAGAACTAAAATTATAGAGTACTAGCTGCTGGTTAGGGGATAGTGTGGCCAAAAAAAATCCAAATATCTTTAAAAATCTAGTTGGGAATAGGTTTCGCTTTTTGTATTGGCCGAAATTAAAAGTGCAGTCTCTTAATTATGTGCATTTCATTACGAAAATTGTTGTTTTTTGAAGGAAAAATATACTGTAAAGAATTCTATATACTCGTAACTGTATCAATGCGTTGGTGATATTTTTTTTGCATATTATACCACATCCAAGCCGTAAAGCAGACGCAAGAAAACTAGAATAATATTCTGGATTGGAAAAAATTGGAGAGGCTATGTCCAGCAGTGGACGGCTTTACGCTGATGATGATGATGAATGTAAGAGTAAGGCCTCCACATCGGAAGAGCCTTATTTTCCTATCGGATGGAACCCGAAACTGTTTTCGCATCATAATTGTTCTTTAGAGGGTGACCAACGCAGACTGTATTAATCTCAAAACATTAAATAATTCATAACACAAATTTGAAGAAGTATTACGAAAATTCAGAAAAGCGAATTTATCACGAGGTGATGTATAATAATATATAATATATGAGATGTTGCATGTAACGTCTGTGCTACTCCGATTGAGCAATAATTTCTAAAATGTTATAATTTTCGTATTATTTCTAAATTATAGCTTAATCGGAGTGCACAGACTAACATACAATATATCATATTACAGATACATCATCCAACGATAAGTTCGCTTTTCTAAATTTGCAGTAAACTTCTTAAAATTTGTGATATTAATTATTTAAAGTTTTATTTACGCGCCTTCTTGAGATGAGTACAATCTGCGTGTGTCATGGCCTTAAGGCAGTTCCGACGGGTACTAATGGTCTTTGGGTACTAGTATAGATAGGTTTGCTATTATTATTTTCGCTTACATTTAGGTTATCTACAAAAGTACTCAAGTGAATACTTGAAATGAAAAATGCCAATTATACACTAGGTATAATTAGTACAGCAAATGAAAGTTAACTTTTTATATCTGTACTGAGGTTAATTCCCCAAAACCGTAAAAAATATTTTTTGGTGTTTTGTCCTCAGCACTGATTTAAATGCTTCATGTTTCCTTGGAGAGCGTTGTGGTCTGAAAGAAGATATAGTGACCAGGATTGAGAAAGGAATGCTTCGGTGGTTCGGTCATGTTGGAAGAATTTATGTGAGTGGAAGTGTCGGGAAGGGTCTCCCTAGACGCACGTACCTGGAAGATCGATCAGGTTCTCAAAAAGGGGCAACACACACAGTGCACAGTAACCGTAACCGACGAGCATGTATGAAGAATATTGTGAGAGTGAAAGAAGCGGTAGAGGTGTGTCAGGATCGTGGTATGAGGAGTTCCGTTGTCTCTGCCTACTTCACTGGGAAATAGGCGTGACGCTATGTGTGTATGTATTTTCCTTTTAAATTAATGCTGTACTAATCTAAACCTAGTGTATTAATGTCGTTTTTCATTTCGCACTGAATAAAGGTCGGTCGAAGCGGCTATGAAACATAGTTCGTTTTTTCCGTAAAATTCGGTGTAGCCGGCTGGTTTTGAGGGAAGTGCTGACATGCCACCTACCTACATAATTCACCAAGGAGTTTAGGCTGATATCTCTGGTACCAGAAAACTGGTGCATTAGGTGATGTAGCTTTCCGTGTCAGTTTCCAAAAAAAAAAATTCCAATAATTCTCTTGAGAACTTTTGAACTCGCTTTTGAACATATTATCGATTTAAGCGAAAACAATTTATAGCGCAAACCGGTTGATATTAGTAATTAAATGTCATAGGTGCGGAATAATAAATAAAATTTTATTTTATAGTCGATCGGAGTTTGACTTCAGTCATGCTTGCAGCATCTACGGAACCGAAAACCGTTGACCGTACTCTCGAAGGCCCCGACGTTAGAGGAAATGAAAAGTACTTCTGCAGGAAGTACGTTCCACATTTTTGACGTCCTTACATATTTTATCTATATATATAAAAGAAAGTCGTGTTAGTTACTTCACTTATAACTCAAGAACGGCTGAACCGATTTAGCTGAAA
>WYDE02059143.1:0-12196 GCA_009867175.2 Adela reaumurella | reverse complement strand
AACGCAGGTCTAGAGCTATATAACTGTATCAGAAGAATCCCTGCAGGACTTCCGAGTAGAGCGATATAAACGTAAAGCTTTTCAACATAAACTCTTCGTACACTGAGTGAGACTTTGTCGCGTCAAAATGAATAGTGGGGGCATTTAACGCAGGTCTAGAGCTATATAACTGTATCAGAAGAATCCCTGCAGGACTTCCGAGTAGAGCGATATAAACGTAAAGATTTTCAACATAAACTTTTCGTACACTGAGTGAGACGTTGTCACGTCAAAATGAATAGTGGGGGCATTTAACGCAGGTCTAGAGCTATATAACTGTATCAGAGGAATCCCTGCAGGACTTCCGAGTAGAGCGGTTTAGTCAGTTTCCAAAAAAAATGTGTAAACGAAAGAGGAATGAAAATAAATACAAGTAAGAAGAAAGTTATTGTGTTTGAGAGAAATGGCGCAGTCATTATGTGCAATGTAAGAATAGGAGATGAGAAACTAACAAGTGAATGAGTTTTGTACATGGGAACAGTATTCACGAGAGACGTAAAGTAAGATAAAGATGTTGAAAGGCGAGTGAACAAAGGATATTGCGTGAATGGCGCTTTGAATTATATACTGAAAAGTAAGGTGATAAGTTCCACTGCGCGAATGGTTGTTCATAATAGCGGTCTGGTCCCTGCCTTTATGTATGACAGTGAATCTTGGGTATGGCAGAAGCTACATGCAAGTATGTACTACAATAAAAGCAGTTGAAATGCGATCATTGAGAAAAATATCTGTTGTATTTTTGAAAAATAGGGTGAAGACATGTAAGAGAAAAAAATTGATTTAGAGAAGACACAGCGACAAAGATAGTGAAAGGTATACTTAGATGGTTTGGACACATAGGGAGAATCGATGGCGAGACAATGACCAAACAAATATATGAAACGAATGTGAAAAGATATATCCTTACTTCCTTCCTTTCACGTTCGCTTTATATATTTGTTTAGTCATTCTCTGACCATCCATTCTCTCTATGTTTCCAAACCATCTACGCATACCTGTACCTATCCTTACCAGGTTTTCTTCTTCCAATGCGCATTATTCTCTTACAAATTTATTCTTCTCTCTATCTTTCAACGATACACCGCATACATTTCTCATTTTAACTGCATGTATTTTAATTTCATTTCGCTTTTCCTATACCTTAGATTCACTGCCATACATTAGTGTAGGGACCAGGACGCTATTATGAATAGCCATTCCAGGACATTATTAAAAGCCCCGTTCACGCTATGGTCTTTGGTCACTCGCCTTTCAACATCTTTATCTTACTTTCCGTCCCTTGTGAAAAAAAAAATCCAGGTATATAAACTCATTCACTTGTTCCAGCTTTTCGTCACCTATTCTTACATTGTTCATACATATCACTCACACTGAATCCCGACAATCGGGGTAAGCAGAGCGATCGGTGTTGTGCTGCAAGAACTCGGGTAAATTGCAGCACAACACCGACCACCACTTTTCGCAAGTTTTCGGACAAGATATCAGGCAGCATGTAAGGCACGAAACCCACCTACTGCATGAATGGATAGAAGCACCGTGCCAAGGTGAGAGGTGGTGAGCCTGTCGCCCTTTTGCACGGCATCTTTTCCTTATCCCTTAGTCGCCTTTTACGACATGCATGGGAAGAGATGCAGTGGGGTCATTCTTTAAGTACCGGCCCCACACGGTATCTTACATTGTATTCTGTGATTTCATCATTTTTCTGGAACACAATAACTCTCTTCTTAATTGTATTTATATTCATTCCTTCAGCGTTGCACGCACTATTAATATTTAATAATTTCTCTCTAGAGCTTCTTCAGATGAATGGAACAGAATTGCATCATCAGCATACAGCATGCATATTACAAAAATACCGTATATTATACGCATACATATACAGGAATCCGGTTTCTGTCTTTCAAGCAGGACAAGCAATTCTCCATACATAGAACAGCAATGGCGACATTACACAGCCCTGCGTAACACCTCCTTAGATCGGGTACCAGTCCGACGATGTTCCATTTATTGCTTTTTGAAGGGATTTCATTATTACTCATTTATTATTTTGCTTAATTAATACTTTGGAAAAACAAATATATTTTTAAACTGAAGCTGAAATAAACATGCTTAGATAATGAAAACTTAATAGCATGGCTTATAAGCCCGCTTGCGGTTGGCGGCGTAGGTACGCTATAGCACGTGGCGGGCGGGCTGGCGGGTCTATGCCGTATTTTCGCTGCAGAGACAAGCATTCGATCCGTACGTAGATACATACTCGTATGTATACTTCGATCCGTGCTTTATATCTACTACTATACTTTCCTTATATACTTCTGTTAACAAACAGTGTTCGGTCTGTGGGATGGTTGGGTTAGTTCGCTTGTGGAAATGCGGTTTAAATTCGACGTACAGATAAGTCATCACAGGAAGAAGAGTTTCCAAATGCTGTTTTTATAGAAACGTTTGGAGGTATTCTTGATCAGCAGCGATTACTTGTTTGCCTATTTCATGTAAGAATAGTCCCCAAACGTCAGCTTTATAGTACCTCGTATGGACAGTGATTGCGAGCTATGGTTTTCCTCATGAAAATGACAATGAAAGTTGAAAAGACATACTATAATTCTTGCAGATTTAAGGGTAGGTACCTATATTGTAGTCATTTTGAGCTAAATATTTGTGTATGAATGCATTAGAATGTAACGTGGTGGTTATATAATGGAATCACTTATACGTTGTTTATATACTTATTCGGCTTGGGTACTATATGTAAATAAGCTTTTATGTATTATAACATAATTTTGAAATACAGGATATTAGTGAGTTCACTTATTTGTTATATCTGTATTTACGTTTCACTCGATGTTTTGAATACATTATTGAGTACATAAAAGTACATATTGATTTATGAAATTGTAAAACTAATAAATATATACATATGTAAATACATATAGATATTGATTTTTTAAATTGGTATATCATATCATTTGGCACTTATAAGCTCCCTTATTCGTATTCAACTACAACTATAGTTTAAACTTGTTTATTTATAACTGGACTTTAGATTGTTTTATATTAAGATTTTTATCGTTTTTTTTAGGTTGTTTATTCAGGTGAGTCTCATCAATTATTCGGCACACACTTTCATTTAATTCTGTCACTTTTTCTCTGGACTTGCGGCTTTCTGTTTTCGACTTTATTTATAGTATTTCACGGTTAACCCTGAAATCGTCGATAAATAAGCCTCATCGCGCTCGAGCCGCTGCGCGTGTCGGCGAATAGGTTTTTTCGGTTTCGGCGTAAGCGATTCTCGCCGTGTCGGTCGGTGGGAGCATGCGAGGAGGTTTAGATCCAGGAATAGCTACAACGATCCGGAAGCCAGCGCCTGCGAAGCGACAACATCCAACAACACCGTGTTAATATGTCGTTAATTACATGATCCCTCGAGACTCATGATTGTTTGGGATGGACCTGTCCGGAAGCCGGAGTCTGGAGGTAGGTGGTGACGTCGGGGTCCACCATGCAGCTTCTCAGCGAGTCCGGTATGAACATGCCTCGTCAGTGCGCGGGCATGGTCGCGAGCGCGAGCGCGGAGACGAGCGCGGCCGGCGTGCGCTGTGGGGCGCCTCACACTAGCGCGCGGCGGGGAGGAGAGCGGCGGCGAGACGGGGTGGGCGCCGCACGCGGGCGCTGCGGGCGGCGACGCAGCGGCGTGCGGAGCAGGGCTGCCGCACGTCCGCATCGTGAGCGGGTGACTAGTCACAAAATATGCATGGCTTACTCCGTGCTATAGACTTTGTCATTTAGTAAGTTTAATTCTATATTACATACTTAATACATATAAAAACTAAATAATTAAAATTAATAATTATACCTTAAACAAAACTAAACTAATCAAAAATAAAATAACCCTGATCATGGAGGTTGCTGACAAGTGCGGTGCGTGGCTGCAAACGTACCCGTCACTGCATCGGGCACGCTGCTAGATAAAGTAACGCTGCGCATCGCTTTCTGTCTCAGACTCGCACTACTGGTTTGCGAAAATCACATTTAATCTGCGGGAAGGCAGTGGAAGAACAGGAGCATCCTGCCAGGACTCCTGTTCCAGGAGTGCTGGCAGGTTTTCCCGCCACGTCAGCCTAAGCCGGATCATTCATCGCACCCTTGCTTCTGTGCATATTCCATCGCGCCTAGAACCGCTGGACATATTCTGCGATGATGAAAAAAAGCCGGACGGCATCACTGCCATAGAATGGAAGCAGGGAGGGTATTTATTTGGGATGCTACGTGCGTCGACACCCTAGCACCCAGTAATATGGCGGACTCAACTCGGGCGGCTGGCTAAGCTGCGGCCGAGGCGGAGAACATGGTATACAAGAATTCAAAATTGTTTCGAGTGCTGCCCTTCCGGTGACTTAGCCGCTATCTTCTTCAGGCAAAGGATCGGCTTGGTCATTCAGCGAGGGAACGAGAAGCAGCGTTCCGGGAACGCTGCTTCTATCGTGGGAACGATGCCGGTCATTCCTACGATAAAAGATTATTTGTACTTTTAATTTAAGTGTAGTTACCGACTTAAATTATGTTTTGTGTTATAATAAACACAATTTAAAACTGCTAAAAAACCTATACATAAAAGAATTCACCTTAATGTTTGAGAGTTTTGGATTCGTAAAAAGAGCCAACTAAACACGCTGCGTTAACCCTTTGGATCTCTATGGCGATAAAGAAGGCCTTGTCGCGGAGGTCGCTATATTTGGTAACAAAGAGCTTCCCGACTGAATCGGTGAAACTCTTACTACCCTTTCCCCAAGGGCTCCACGGTGAAGGTCAGAAATCCAAAGTGGTCCAACAGGAAGTCGTGCTTGGACACTTTGATGGCTGCAGCCTTGTTTACCGAGGCTCCCGAAGACTTGGAGGAGCCCAGAACGTGGGACAGAGCCAAAGTGTCCACGCACTTGGCATCCTACACGAGCGCCCTACCACGGTGCCACGGCATGACTCTGGTCATGCCGTCAGGCCTCCTCCCTTCGGTACGCCACATGCCCGGTGGCTCCAGCGTAGAGGTATATTTTTCGGTAAATAATACATCAAGCCAACGAGTGCTTGATGATGTTATTCAAGCCGCAATGACGGGGAAACCTACCGGTGATTCTCTGATGCCTGAGGAGTCGACGCAATTGCCGCAGACGCCCACGTGGGCTCGGCACATTTTGGCTCCGACACGGAGAGCGACCGCTATGCGAAGGGTTCTTTCGTCCAATAGCGTACCCAAGTTCGGTGATGGGTACGCTTTGAGCTATGCAACGGACTCCTCTGATGGCGCTAAGATTAGCGCCCGATCTGTGACGGAACTCTCTGACAGTAAAAACTCGCGGCTCTTCTTTGCCAGAAGGATTTCCCACAAGCGCGGAAGTCCCCAGTAATTTTCCATCGGCTCATCAAAGTTAGGACACAGCGTCTTCAAGCACTTCGTATTCTCCTCCATGCAGTCAATCTTGGCATCGTTGCCGAGAGATCAGAACACGATTTTTCGACTTAGTTTTGCAGTGGCCTGAATAGATAATATGAAGGCCGAGAGTTATGTCCGAGGCCTGTCTTACGCCTATTCCTCTCAAACGTGTTGGCAAAGCGAGCAAGCACTGACAATTGTGAAAGTGAATATTCAACGTGAAATTTCAAAGAAATAAATAATAAACAATAAGATTACACAATAAATTAAGAATATTCAATAATATTAACACTATGCAACTAAAATTCATTCCATTTTCTAAAGATTGCCTAGTGGAACCAGTCAGCTATCCCTAGGATGATCACGTTTTTACACGTCCTGCCTGACTCGGGACCAGAATCGCGCAATCCTGGGTCGCATGACATCATTGAACGTGTTAACACGCTAATCGCAGAACATTTCTGACGCGCAACTGTAGCGCGACGTGCCCATCAGCTGCCGGAATGTATATGTGAATATTGAACACGTATATCGTGCGACCTCTTCGTATAGTTTGTCCACAGCTGACACGTGTAGGGCGTTTGGCAGTAAGCTGTGAACAGGTCTAGATTTATTAGTTTCCCACTTGCCAAACATTGTCACCAGCATACCATTCAAAGTGCATCTGTTCAGGCTGCGTGGTGCTTTTGAGGATGGTTATAGGATATTTACCATCGTGGTAGTCCTTCGGGGGTCTGAGCAGTGAGCAAATAAGTTGCCAGTCTAGTGATGTACAACTGGCAGCAAATTAAATGATATGTTTTTATTTTAATCGCAGGCGATTGCGCCACCTGTGCTTCTAGTGGATGTATAAAAAAACTAAGCGGTGTTTAGAAAACCTGCCGTATATGTGGAGAAGTATGCAGATATGTTTCGTGTAGTTACTTAATATATTTATATCTCTGTTTATATCAGAGACATAACGGCCACTTTGGCCGTTCAGGTTCGTGCGGAGGGCACACAGCCAACAAACAAACACTCAACGTTTTTTGACCCTACTCGAGTAAGTGGCTTCGTTTCGCTCATCCAACAATCTTTATTTTTAAAGGAAAAATTTCAAAAAATAAGAAAACTCGATGTGCCAACCCTGGCACAGCGCCGTAATGCATTCCCGCCACTCTCCGCGTCTCGGCGCCGCTCGAGCCCGATCGGTACCCGCTCGTCCGTCTCCGGAAACCCCTAGACCTATCCCTTTCACACGCACAACGCAGTATCTCGCTCACCCGCCCAGTCAACTTAAAGCTTTGAGCTTTAATCATAAAGTTCAAAATACAGTTATTACTGAGAAGGTTGTTACTGTGGTAAAGTTGAAGAAAGAGAGTGCGAGTGAGTGTGTGAGGAGCGTGTGCTATATGAAAGCTCGTGGTCGTAGGGCGGGCGGTCGTGGAGTACAGGGCAGTAAGTTTGGGCGGTTTGAGCTTTTTGTGCATTGCGGCCGATGCGGAGTGCGAATTTGCGGTTTTTGGGCTGATTTTCGTTTGTTGAACGTTACCGCAGAAGTTTGATAATGAAGAAGTAGGTTTAAATGATTTATAGTGTTAGGTTTTTGACAATTTCATTAACTTAATCTGTTAACAGAAGAATTAGTTCATTCTTACAGATGATTTATTATTTGCGTTCATATATTAACGCTCTATTTATTTATACCTAGGGTTATTTTCAAATGTTAAAGCACTTATTATAAATCGTGATATGATAATACATGGATAAATAAAATATTTATTCTAGAAAATATGGAAAAACATTCATAAATTTAGAAGCCTCTTAATATTTATCATCATGTAAATTATGCATAAGTACATACATAAGCTGGCACCTTGAGATTCGCATAATATTATAACTATGTAATGAAATGTTTATACATATTCCAATCCATATAATTTTCAGATACGTCTTTCCATGTGACTCAGATACGTTACCCAAAACTCACTCATACTCTCAAATTTTATCCACACACGCACACGCGCGCAGTCGTATGTGTGAACGAACAACTTGGTGAAAATAAACACGCACGCACACACACACACACACACACACACACACTCACTCGAGCACGCAATACTAATATTATTACATTAGTTATATATATATGACCAGTGCATGTAGTGGTATGGGAGGATTTTGCAAAGACGAGCAATACAATAAATTTGCTAGAGACGATAGCAGTTAAATTATTATAAGTTAATTAAATTACGTAAGTAATTTAATTTTCCGTGTCCGAAGTCTTGTGTAAGAGGATTTTAATAATTTATCATTATTATTTTAGTTAACTTCGCCATTCTTATGTAAGTATGCGTACATTATGTAGCATACATACATACATACCATTACGCCTTTTCCCTGGAGGCGTAGGCAGATACATGGCGTAGCTAAATTTTAAATTATTCTATATTATTGTCCTGAATAAATAAATAAAAAAAAAATAAAAAAATAAAATAAATATATCTAATAAATATTTATTTATCTCTTTAGAACGGCTGAGTACTTACTATCTAGTGGATGTGTGTAATTTACATATGTTTTGCTAATGTTTTTACCTTAAAGCTTTTGAAGATCTTTTTTCATTTCATTTTCATTCAGTTGAATATCTACATATATATATATATATAGTTGCATACGCCTCTACCCCGGAGGGGTAAGCAGAGGCAATTGAGCGCCATGTAACACGTTGCTGACATACATACTTTGCTTCATTCACTGTTTGTTATACATGGCTTCATACATGCTCGTCGGTTGCAGATGCTGCGATCTAGCAATTATTTCCGTAAAAGTTTACCTATTTGGGAATGGTTAGGTTCGCCTAGGGCGGCCCGCCCATCCCTTCCTTCCACGTTCGCTTCACATTTTGTAAGACCATCCTCTCACCATCCATTCTCTCCATGTGTCCAAATCGCCTAAGCATACCTTTCCCTATCCTTCTTGAAATGTCTACTTTCAATCCACATGTTTTTCCTTAGGCATGTATTCTTCACCCTTTCTTTCAAAGATACACCATATATGATTCTCAAAGAAACGTAATTCAACTGCATTTATTCTACTTTACTGCCATATGTAAGTGTAGTATAGTGGCCAGAACTCTATTCTGAATAGCTATTGGTGCAGTGGAGCTAATGACCCGACTTTTCAGGATATTATTCGAACGAAGCCCCACTTACGCTGTTGTCTTTGATCACTCGCCTTTCAACCTCTTAATCCTATTTTTACGTCTCTCATGAACAATTATACATCTAGTAACTTTTTATTTGTCTCTTTAAAACTCAGTACTAGCCATTTTTTAAGCAATTTAAGTTTTTAATTACAATCTCAGCTTCGAAAAAGGCTTCATATAGAAGAAGTTACACTTATGACAAGGAGAGGTTTTATTTTTCTTATAGTTGCGGCGTCGCTTGGCTTCGAGTACACTCGTCGAGAGGTGTAGAGTTCGCAACGTGGTATGCGCACAAGTTATTCAAATTTCAAATCCTGATAAACATCTGTGTGCATAATTACATAGCACACATGTTAAGGACAACGCCATCAGGAACCGTATGCACTAACAGTACTAATGTTTAGTAGTGCATAAAGGTTGACTGGAAGAGATTGCCTGTGGCAATAAGTCCTCCTTATGCTAAACAGAAAAGAGTGTATTTATTTATTTTGAATTTACTTAGATTATATACCTACCTAAATAAAATGTTCATAATTGATATTTATTTATTAATACAAAACATGTATGTATACGGCTGAGCGAATCGAAGCCTAGTAGTCGACTATGGTCCATAAACTTTTGGTGTCTGTTTGTCTGTTTGTCCGCACAACAACTGAATCTAATTTTTTAGGTTTATTCTATACGTCAATAGCTAGCTCGCCTACTAACAATTTTCAATTTGCCAGAAGAACTGGCAAGAAATTTAGATTAAAAATTTTCAACGTCTACTCCTACTAAACGATTTTTTCCGATTAAGCTGAAATTTTGTAGGTTCATCCCATGTGCCAATACCTCTCCATACACCAATTTTAAATTTCCTAAAACTTCGCTGAAATGTTTTAATGTCGCGACGCCTGTCACGACAATGCTGGCGCACAGCTACCTTTTTTATTTTATTTAGATATTTATCCATTTCTGGTATTAGCATAGATTGTTTGCGTACCGTGTGGGGCCGGTACTTAAAAGAATGACCCCACTGTATCTCTTTCCATGCATGTCGTAAAAGGCGAGTAAGGGATAAGGATAAGATGCCGTGCTAAAGGGCGACAGGCTCGCCACCTTTACATCTACCCATTCATGCAGTAGGTGGGTCTTCGGGCCTTACATGCTGCTTGATATCTTGTCCGAATAACTTGCGGAATGTAGTGGTCGGTGTTGTGCTGTAATTTACCGGAGTTATTGCAGCACAACACCGATTGCTCTGCTTACCCCGATTGTCGAGATTAAGCGTGAGTGATATATATGTATGTACCTTTGGTATGTACTGAAAGTAGATCAATTGGAATAGCGAGTAAAGTTAAAATCGGTACCTACTTACACTTTGCGGACGTCGTAATCGATTTGCTCGTTCGCAATACCTACCACTTCACAGAGTTAATGAATATATTGGATATTGACGACGTTTATATGAAATCGTAAATATCCTCGGATGAGTTATTGAGACATAAACACCTTTAATCACCGCAAAATGACCACAAATGCGGTCGAATTCGCTCCGAATTGCTCGTAAATTCAGTTTATGTCCCACAATTTTGACCGTAGAGTTTCTCGTTTAGTATTTTCACGACGAAATAAAAACTAATTAAATTTTAATTTCAATAAGTGTCCCTAAAATGTCATCTTTAGGGCGATTTAAAATCGGAAGTCAAGATATTCGAATATTATTAATCTGTCTTTAAGAAATAAACTCCGTCAACACACGTTTAGTTTGCTATCTGGTTTTGTTAGCGTAATCTTCATAATTACTGAACTTATTTTTGTGCCGCTTTCAGCAGTACTAAGGATATCCTCGAAGAACTATATTGGCTAACGTGTCATCCATCAACACTGTACTTATGTACGATAAAATCAGAGTAGCCTGACCAAAGTCATAGGCTAGTTTATAAATATGATTGCTGCTTCTACTCAGATATTATCTTCTGCAGGTGGCGGAGGAGCGGCAATGACAATAGTGTAAATAGTTTGTACCAATATACTACATTTAATAAACATTTACTTACCTTTATTTGAATATATTGACACTGTCGACAGGTCGAGTGAGAAGATGACAATGTCTCCGATAAATATAGTAAGTAGGTAGACATATAACTCTTGCTCTTCGCGCTCGAGGCGTCGTCGTCAAAATATAATGTATTACAATAACATACTTGAAAAAAATATATATATGTAAAAAATTATTTGGTGCAAGCGGTGTTAAAAATTGTGTTAAGAAATAAATAATTCATTCATTAATTCTTTCATTCAGTCAATACTTAATCAAGAGTTCATTTCACAGGTAAGTACCTACTTTGTTAGACAATCGTTGTGTGGTCTTCTAACAGTATGTACATAAACAGAACACCACGTATACATTTTCTATCTGGTTTGTTCTACTTTAGTGCGTGATGCGAGCGAGGCACGTGGCACGTGCACGCCGGTTTCAGAATTTCATAATTCTCTCTGGGTTTGTTTGAACACAAACTCCCGTGTTGAGAACAGTTGTAGGTAAATATTATTATCTACTCGTACCAACTGGCGCGGGTGAGCATGAACTAGTTTTCATTTCATTAGGAACAAAGTATTTTAAACACTCTACAGAAATTAGATTTATGAGGGGGTGGGATACGCTGGACTTCCCTCTCCCCGGCATCGAAAGATTTTTTTTTATTGAAACTGACACGGAAGGCTACATCACCTAATATGCACCAGTTTTTCAGGTACCAGTGATGTCAGCCTAAACGCCTTGGTGAATTGTGCAGGTAGCTTTCAATACCAGCCGGCTACACTGAACTGGACGGAAAACACGAACTATGTTTCATAGTAACTTCGACCGCCCTTCATTCAGTGCATTGGTACCAACCCGAGGGGTTTTTTTACTTGTTTTTGCTATAATATGGTCACATTCGATATCATGACATAATGAGCATGCGTGTAATTTTCAAGTAAGGGGCTTTCAACGTGAAAACTATCCATCTTAAGTGACACGCAGTAGCAATGACCTGTAAGGAAAGGTTAAAAAATATATATATATGTTTTAACCATTGAAACCAAAAACCTTATAACCTATAAAATATATATGTTTTTTTTAATATATATATTTTTTTAAATATTATTGGGAAATAAAAGAAATAAAGAACCTGTAAAAAATAGGTAACTGTAGCACAACACATTCTTCATGGCCTCAAACTGCACAACAGACGCACCTAAAATTCCAAGAGTTACAGCTGGAGGCTGTTCCTGACCCACCGTACTCCACAGACCTTGCATTGACAGACTTCTGCTTTTTCAGAGTTTAGATAACTTTTTCCGAGACATAAAAACATATTTCAAAAGGCCACCGAAAAAATTACTATAGAGTAGCATTCTACAGCAAGGACATCAACAAAATACCCATAAAATGGTACATAGCTTAGATTTTACAACAGAAAGAAATCAGAAATCAGTAAAGCAGGTCCGGGCGTGCGCCGACTGACCGACTATGCGACGGAGTACCGCCAGCTTGACCGCCTTCCGCTACCCTGGCC
>WYDE02059032.1:0-12198 GCA_009867175.2 Adela reaumurella | reverse complement strand
CGTTGGCGATTTACTTACAATTTGTATATTGTGAAGTAACGCTGCAGTCGATGCACCAGATAAATTAACTTTGAAAATTACAAAGAAAAATAACTGTCCAGCATGTTGTCCGAATGTTTTTCCTGTGATATTCCTCCCATTTACAACTCTCACTGGGAACGTCGATTTTTCTCTTGTCCATAGACCATCTGAATCGAATTTTCCAATATTTCGAGTGAAACATTATGAGTACGATTTTAATCGATTTTGTCTACAGATTCACGAAAGAATTGCTCGAGGCCCCACGAGGTGTATCAATCATGCGGTTCGGCTTGTCCACCGACGTGCTCCTCATTCAACAACGACAGACCCTGCACCCTGCAGTGCGTTGCTGGGTGCTTCTGCGAGGAAGACTACGTCAGAGAAACTGACGGACGCTGCGTGAAACCCTGGGATTGCAGTAAGTTACATTTACGTATTTATCCACCATGAAACCATATTTATAGGTAACGAACTAACAGAAATTAAATTGTGTAGTGCGAGAGCGTTGTGGTCTGAAAGACGATATAGTGACAGGATTGAGAAAGGAATGCTTCGGTGGTTCGGTCATGTTGGACTAACGAAAGAAATTTTTGGAGAGAATGTGAGTGAAAGAGTCGGGAAGGGTCGCCCTAGGCACACGTACCTAGAAAAGATCGAGCAGGTTCTCAAACCGTAATCGACTAGCATGTGTGAAGAATATTATGAGAGTGCAAGTCCGTTGTCTCTGCTTACCCCACCGGGAAACAGGCGTGATGCTATGCATGTATGTATCTTTTTCTATGTAGATCAACCGAGGAGTTGTTAGAGTGCTTGAGCAACGCTTCACCTTTTTCATTCCCTCTGTCATTATCATATTTACCTAGTTAACTCTTGAATCCTGCTATTCTTACGCCCATCTATTCAATTCAATCCATTCAAATCAACAGCTACTTATTATTATTTTCTCATACACTTTACAAGTATTCAGTATTTCCCTTATAGAATTCCAAAAGACAATCTCTTGCCCTCTTTTCGCCCCTACGGGAGACGTGATGTAGTACCGTGTGGGGCCGGTACTTAAAAGAATTACCTCACTGCATCTCTTCCCATGCATGTCGTAAAAGGCGACCAATGGTATAAGGACAAGATGCCGTGCTAAAGGGCGAAAGGCTTGCCACCTCTCACCTTCGCATGGCACTTCCACCGACTCATGCAGTAAGTGGGTCCTCGTGCTTACATGCTGCTTGATATCTTGTCCGAATACCTTGCGAAACGTGGTGGTCGTTGTTGTGCTGTAATTTACCTGAGTTCATGCAGCACAACACCGATTGCTCTGCTTACCCCGATTGTCGGGATTAAGCGTTGGTGATATGTATGTATGTATGTATGTATGGGAGACGTGATGTGGTGGGTGGCAAGCCTCACCGCTGTCGTAACGGGTTATACCACTCAATACGTACCCGCTGATGGTGTTGTTTACATTATAATAGAGCACGGAACTAATACATTTTATAAAATAAACATTAAAATCTTAAAACCAATATAGACTAAAACTGTAACAAAACAAAATGTAATTAAATTTAATTTTCACGGGCTCCGAGAACTGTTCGACCTCACCGATAGACGTGATGACTCTAGCACTCTTACTACTCGTTTTGGTGCTGTAGATGAACCAGCTGTCGATAGGGATAACCCTTGCTCGGAGAACTGTCCAACATCACCGATAGACGCGATGGCTCTAGTCTTGGTGAAGTACTCGGCCGCTGAGCGTAATCGGATGTGGGTACCAGAATCCTCAGTTCTTCAGCAGTTTTGAGAGCTCCCCTGAGTCATCACTAGAGGACCCTCTCAGGATAGGCGGCGGCTACATGGCCACACCGCGTCTGAAAGTAGCTGCAGGCCTTCCTGTCCATCGCACCTCCTACCGCGGAGGCACTGTCCGCTTCCGATGACACTCGATTACCAAACTGTCTGATCGCACGCCACTTGTCCAGATCATCCACAGTCATGTTGAAGACTTGCACGAACGCCAGCACAACTCAGAACTTACAGGGTTGTCGCCATGTTCAAGGCGCGTGGCTCTCGTCAGACTGTCTTTCCCAGTAGCGCGTTGTCGCGCGTTGTACTTGTGTCACTGTTTGCTGTTAAATAAAATCCAATATTTTAAATTAAATTAAAATTCATAAAATTTTCGAAAAATATCACTTACTTACATATGGTAAAATATAATATATGTACTAGCAAATATGATTCATATCATAATAAATTGCATACCTTATTTCATATATAATAAAGTCAACCAAAAAGGTGAAATAAAAAAAAAACATAAATTACAGAACTTGACATGATCTGTAAAGCTCTTACGCATTCGGAGATAATAATGATCAGTGAGATTATTATAAATACATGATGGAGGTGAGGTGAAGCTTATTCCACAGTTCTGCTGCGCGTATTTTAAACATGTTCGCATAAGCTCTACTCGAGTGTTTTCACTACAATTTTAACTTTTTCATTGATGTGTGAAACCCCTTTATCACACCACATATGAAAACTGAACTGAATACCATATGATAAATGAACTGATCTGAAATAAACTGAAACGGTACAAACGCAACAGAACCACGATCAATATGTTCCTTGGAGAATCACGAGATCTACCTAGAGTGCGGCTCCATGTGCCCCGACACCTGTGACGCCAGGAAGCAGCTATGCGGCGCCGGATGCGTCGAGGGATGCTTCTGCCAGAAGGGATATATAAGGGACAAACAAAGTGGGAAGTGCGTGAAACCCGAGGACTGCAGTGAGTTGTTCGGAATTCAGCTCAGTTTACTTTCTAATTCTTCATGTATTTGAAAGCCACTTTCAGTTTACTTTCTGATCTGTATCTGTCAGTCACTTTTGAGTGAGTGAGTCACGTGGAGTGCGAATTGATTATCCTATCGTGGAAGCAGCAATAATATAAAATCAGTCATGCGCTGTATATTACCTATCACCCACGAATAAAGCTGGTGCAAGTGCAAAAGTCGAGCTCGTGTATTGTGTGTATATAGATGATGCGTGCCTGAGTGGTGAAGAGATTTCATAATATCTATCACATAGCTATTCTAAATTGTGAAGAATACGTTATATTAAATTAAATTAAATAATAATATGGAACGCACAATTGTAAACACCTTACTTCACTAAACACATCAAGTCAAATAACGGAAACGCTTTTAATGAAGCAATTTTTGTAGATAGCAAACTCGACGTAATATAACGAATCAGACAACGCAATGATATTGCCCACCGGCGCTCACGTTCATTTGGGTATTTACATGGGTTGCGATTAGGTATCATGTTGGCCGACTATATATAGGAGAACCTTAGAGCCTTTAAAAGGATATGCAGTATCGATTTGTCCGTTGAAAGTACATATATAGACAGCGATTAAATAAATTACAAACGCATTACGCGTGGAACAATGGTATAATGGGGAAGGAAACTACGCTACACCGAAGGATCTTTTCATAATATCCTTCTTGAAACCACATTTTTCTTCGGGGTCCTTGAACATTTCGAGATTTTTGTTAGAACGAATTTTATTCTATAAATTATTAATTCTTGAGTTATATCATGTATTATGAAACGCCGTTCCAAGAAGGAGCCACAAATATTATAATGTAAACGTTAATTGATTCAACAGAACCACGCCCTCAATGCGATCTGGAAAATCACGAGATCTTCTTGGAGTGCGGTTCCGCTTGCCCCGATACCTGCAAGAACTACGGCCAAGGTCAGGGATGTGGTGCCGGCTGTGTAGAGGGCTGCTTCTGTCAGAAAGGCTACATTCTCGAGGAGCGTACAAGAAAATGCGTCAAGCCTCATGAATGTCGTAAGTATATACTAAACGAAGTAAAAGGTGTACGGTGTGGTGCCGTCTGTCTAGAGTGTTGCTTCTGCTAGCAAGGCTACATTTGCGACCATTCTACTGGAAGATATGCCAAGCTGCATGAATGTCGTAAGTTTACATACACCCGTTTGTAACGTGGAGCCCGCCATGTAGACGGTTGATTTTGTCAGCAGGGCTACATTCGGGGTGAGACAGCAGGAAGATGCGTCACGCTGCATAATTGTCGTAAGTAAACATAAACCTTTTCTAAAATTGTGTAATGTTGTGCCGGCTATGTATATAGATTGTAGTTTCTGCCATCAAAGCTGCATTTGCGGTAACACTGCAGGAAGGTGCGTAAAGCTGCATCATTGTCGTAAGTAAACATAAACCTATTCTAAAATTGTGTGCCGGCTATGTATATAGATTGTAGTTTCTGCCATCAAAGCTGTATTTGCGGTAACACTGCAGGAAGGTGCGTAAAGCTACATCATTGTCGTAAGTAAACATAAACCTATTCTGAAATTGTGTAATGTTGTGCCGGCTATGTAGAGCGTAGTTTCTGCCAGCAAAGGTGCATTTGCGGTAAGACTGCAGGAAGATGTGTAAAGCTACATCAACGTCTTAAGTATACATAAACCTATTCTAAAATTGTATAATGTTGTGCCAGCTACGTAGAGTGTAAATTCTGCCAGAAAGGCTACATTCGCGACGAATCTACAGGAAGATGCGACAAGCCACATGAATGTCGTAAGCATACATAAAATATTTTAAAGGTGTGCAATTTGGTGCCGGAATGTAGAGTCTTGAGGGAGATACGATGAGCTTCGAAAATTGATGCCTTATGTAGCCATCTATGTATTATTGTGATTTTATTTAAATTAAATTGCATTGCTGAAAATATATAAATAATTCATAATGGTTATCCTTGACTAAACATGTACTATTGTATAAATAATTACTTTGGTCTCGTTTTATATTTCATAAAGGATTTCTTATTTATCCTCTAAATTCGTGCGATTAAGAATCTGTCCACAGTTTTTTTTATATTGTCTAATTTTGTTCTCAGCCGGCAGCGTTAAGTGCAAAGAAAATGAGATATACAGTGATTGTAAAATCCAATGTGGAGGACAAAATTGCGATGCCAGCTATACGACCTACTTTTGTGACCCACCACCTCCGTGCACACCTGGCTGCAACTGTATCAATAACTACTCGAGAAACAAAGCTGGACTCTGCATACCCAGTGATCAGTGTCCACCACCACCAAGTATGTAAAGTACCCTAATCTGATATGATGTATTAATCAAATTATATGTGTTGCTACATAAGTAAGTACCTTAAATTCAAATAAACCTTGGTAAAGTTTTCACCAGAACATATGGAGTAATCGTCAATTTTCCTCGTGAAAGTCCCCTTAGATCAAATTTCGGCAAAGCGCTGACCGATTGTGTTACCCTTAGGTGGAATAGTCTTACCTCAAAATTGAAGTGATCCATATAATCTATTTTACGGATTTGATACTTCGACTCGGACGGCACACCGCTGGGAGGCATTGTCAAGCATGTCGCGCACTACTCTAAATCTAACTAAATAATATCTAACTAGCAAGAACTTACAGCCTGAAAAAGCAATAATTCTGATTTGGCCGGTCATACCGAGTAGGTATGTCGAGGAATAATTCTGAACAACTCTAGGAACTCTAGGAACAACGACTGCACAGAATACAACAGCTCACATCGACCACAGAGACTCAAACTTAATGAATCGAAATTACGCAAGCTCCAAGACAAGCAACAAGAGACTCTTAGAGTTTCAGATTCCGTTGGGACAATGTCTCCTGAATTCTAATCAGACGAGTAATCATGATATTTACTTCGCCTCGCTTGCTTTGAAATCAACACAGCCGCATAGAGATCTCTGATTGACTAAACTGGACGAATGGAAAATAGCTCAGGAGGACCCAGTATTATTAAAGAAACCACTTGCAGTACGCCAGAGTTTATATGCTGGTTCCCAGAACTTAACCATTGCTACGGGAGGAAATTAACGAGCCACCTTACTCAACAGAGACATAACAAATATCTGGGTAGGCAAGCTAACGGCTTCTTATATTTACTTAACGAAGCTTGCTCCAAGATAAATTTAAGTTCAATCTCCTACAATAATTTGAAGATCTACTTCCTACATAAGTGGTGACCCCCTGCATAAGTTATAAGTTCATGAGCTATCCCCTACATAAGTTGGAGATCTACTCCCTACATTTATCATATCTACCCCATCTCCCAAAGTGTTATTGGGCGAGGACGATGAAGAATATCCATCCAAAACCCAGCCATGCTAAGGTTCCGAAAAACATGGACGAGTATTTACATATGTAGGTACCTACATCTGATTCACCTAGTGGCCGTATTGTTATGAGCAATTTAAAACCTGAAACGATTGTTTTTTTTAAATATCCCAGCATAGCTCGCTGGGCAACTAATGAATTTTCGACGACAGCGAACTTCAGAGTAAAGTTCATATTTCACTCTTTCATACGCCATAACCGGGAAGATGATGGTAGTGGTCATATATTCGAGTCTTTAAGCTTTTTAGGCAGCTCAGACCTCAGAACGAATTCTCTGGACCAATTCTGTCAAATCGATAGAGAATAAACTCCTTTTAAATATTGAACAGACTCAGACAAGTGCACGGGTAAGAACGAAGAATACAGGGACTGCGGCTCACGCTGTCCAGCCACCTGCGAGACCAAGGACAAACCAGTCTTCTGTACAGCGGACTGTGTCCGTGGTTGCTTCTGTATGAAGGGATACATCAGGAACAGCGCCGGAGAGTGCATCAAGCCTGAACAGTGTCGTGAGTATATACTCTTCTTTTGGCTTTTCATGTTGCATCCCTGAGATCCCTGTTGGGCCTCTCACATAGTTAAAGGATTTCATAAGAACATCAGCTTTTGACTACCTAAGTGTTGTGTGGCAATGATTAAGAGATGTTTTAATTTAATAAACATAGTACATATTACGAAGAAAATCATTGTATCATTATGTCTGCCTTTTTAATGTGTATATTTTACGTGTACACCTAATCTTCAGGAACATTGGGAAATACACAATTTCATTTTTAATAAACACATTTTTTCTCCCAACATCTTCACGTCATGAAACTTTATAAAATAAAGCACAAAAACGTAAGTAAGTATGCGCCGCGGTGCCGTTGTTATTCTGTGTTTGCTTGTAACTCAAAAACTACTTATTCGATAATGGGCTTTAAGCTTGCGTTTTCTTTCACACATGAGGATGGTTGTAGGCTATGTGCCATAGCGCAATTCGTTTAGGGGTCCTAGTAATGAGCTAAAATAAAACGTTCATGCTAAAGTAATATTTGAGATCTGGTTATAGAACACAACATCTCGGCCCCGCAATTTAGGTAAGTGGTGTTTTGACTAGCTGCCTGTACATCGTCCGATATAAAGTAAAGAGAACAAATTAAAATTGAACAATAATTGTTAAGGTTCGCACAGAGTCGCATCATCACCAAATGGCATCTCTCGCGGAACGGTAGGCAGGAACAATCGAGCAAAATTAAACACAATCATGCCATACATCGAGTGATGTGCTTAAAAGAAGCCAAACTTATGTAATAAAATCGCAAGTGGTGGAGCTTTTTATAAAATATGTATCTTAAAAAGTAATGCACAATCACAGAACAGGCAGCTGAACGTTACACATTTTGTCACCACGTAGGTTGAAATCCTTAGCGCACCTCGACACTTGCCCACCGGTTGTCGAAGACTTGCCCTAGCTAAGGCAGATAGGAACGCATTCGATTTAAATGACCGCGAAATGCAATATAAGATACCTACTGAAAACATTAAAACACAAGCCTCATTTCTTCCGTAGACAAATGTGGGCCTAACGAAGTCTACAGCAACTGTCGGTACATCTGTCCCCCGCAGAGCTGCGAAGCCCCCTACACCGACTACATGTGCGTAGCGGACTTGCCTTGCGAGGAGGGGTGCAACTGTCGACAGGATTACTTGAGGAACAAGAGCGGAGTCTGCATACCCGCTAGGGAATGCCCGGGATCGGGTGGAGAACGTACGCATCTTTGTACAAATTCCTATTGCTTCAAGCTTAAATAAGCAATCGCCCAAGATATGCTTCGGGCTATATCTTTCTTTGCATGATAATATAATTTCAAGCCTTGGATGGTTTATAGACTTATTCTACTCTATGTATATTCAGTAACAGGTGCAAATTGCGCAGTTGTTCTGTTTTCTAAACATCATAAATGCTATATTGAATATGCTCGTGGCGTTCCCCCTATCTATGGTTACTGTGGTAATTAGTAGGTTAATGTATGCATGTTAATTTCTGCTGCCTATGTTGGATTTATATTACAGAGTAAAAAGCTATACTTATATATATATTAGCATTCTGCCACTTCTTCGTCTAATCTATCAATTGATACTAACTAGGAAGCAAATCTGCTTAAAGTATTTAAGGAATTCGTCTTAGTGGTTGCTAACTGTGGAATGAAGATACTAACTGGGATATTCTTGGATATTAGTGTCAGTTATAAGTTCAAGGTATATAGAAGTTCAAATATTGAGAATTAAACTGTCATGTCTGCAGCCATAGCTGTTTTCTTTGATCCTAGATGATACGAGACGATATTTGTTACATACATCATTAATGACATCATAAATGCTATACTTATTGAATATGCTCGTGGCGTTCTCCCTATCTATGGTCACTGTGGTAATTAGTAGGTACATGCATGTTAATTTCTGCTGCCTATATTAGATTTATATCTCAGAGTAAAAAGCTATACCTACTTATTAGCATTCTGCCACTTCTTCGTCTAATCCATCAAATGATACTAACTAGGATGTAAATCTGCTTAAAGTATTTAAGGAAATCGTTTTAGTTGTTGCTAACTGTGGAATAAAGATACTTACTAGGATATTCTTGGATACTGGTGTCAGTTCTAAGTTCAAGGTTTTAGGTTTAATGGACATTGGACGTGCTTGCATGAAGAAAAGATTCTGTTTTAACTTCAAATATAGGGAATGAAACTGTCATGTCTGCAGCCATAGCTGTTTCCTTTGATCCTAGACGATACGAGACGATGTTTGTTATTAAATTTTTTAAAGTACTTACATAAATTTCAACAATACAAGTCCCAATGCAGCACTACGCGGTCAATGCCTTCTAAGATTATAACACTTCAAGTATTGGCCATTTTTTCTAAAGAAATTAAATTTCAAGTTTTGCTCACGGGTCGAAAATCGGTGTAATCGCTCATCCTACGAGAAAACTCATGAGAAATAAATTTGAAGCAAATTTGATTTTATCCCATTTAAGTTCAAAACAAAGCCTGTAAGCCCAATAGTTCTCATCCAAAATAAAAAAAATCATAAATTTGAAGAAATGAGCATAACTTTGTGGGCATTCATCTTTAATTGTGAAAATATTATTTTCCTGCACATCTCTTATTAAAAAAAGATTTCAAATAAATAATTACCGAAAATGCACTATGTGCAGTATTTGATTGTGGTCAGATTTAAGGATCGAGGAAGTCGCAGAATTATGTTGTCCGTATTTGGTTGTTCGTATGAAGGCGGAGGTCGGAGTGTTGGAGGATCATCGGGGTCTTCTTCAACCTCTTTGAATATAATTATAGCGATGTTTTTCAAGTCTTGCCAAAGCATAAACTTGAGCATGAAGCATGAATTTAAGCCCAGCTCTCCGGAAAGTGCAAGCGCCTGTGAATCCCTTATTGTACTTACATGAGATCAATTTGAAAATGATCAGTGAGGCTGGTTTTTAATTTGTTGTTATTGCCATTCCTTCTCCACCCTTAACTAATTTTTGGTTGAAGTATTTGCGACAAGATTGGAAGCATAGGTAGAATAGGAAGCAGCCTCTTTGGTTGAAGGTGTGTTGTCTGCTGATTTGACGACAGGCTGAACCAAAGGCCGTGCACCGAGAAAAATACTTGGTTAATTGTTAGCCTACCAAACACCTTTGTTAAATTTACCTTTTGCACCGTTGTTTTTACCAATCAATATTGGTGGTTCAACGAACTCGTTTGTTATTTCAACCATACCGTTGGTCACTTTGACAAATCTATTTGGTAGGCTCTTATTTAACCAACATAATTAGTAATTTTAAACAAGTATTTTTCTCAGTGGTTGGGTGTCGATTGATGTGCCCCATATAAGCGACCAGATAGTGAATAGGCTCCATCCTTGTAGAACCGCCCGACACCTCGGCTTAGCTAGTTGATAGAAAAATATCCTTGTAGGAAACACACACGATTTTACCTTATATTCCGTTTCGAAAGTCCGTGATGGTGACCTACAGGAGATGCTGAAACTGTTTCAAAAATTTTCAGCATTCCGTCTCACCAGAACTTGGATTTTGAAAACTTCCGGCTCTTCTCGCGGCGACTTTATCGGATTGTCCGACGTTTTCAAAATGTTGTTCAGCGACCGCGGTAATTTAAAAAGTATAGAACTTGGATTTATTATTATAATCTAATTCCAGCAAAAATATGCCCCAAAAACGAGATATGGCAGGAGTGCGGCAGTGCGTGCAAGAACAGAACATGCTCGAACAAGGACAAAGAGTTGGGTTGTGCGGCCGTCTGCGTTCAGGGCTGCTTCTGCGAGGAAGGTCTGGTCAGAAGGGACGACACTGGAGAATGCATAAAACCGGAAAAATGTCGTAAGTCTTGCAAACGCAATAGGCTATTCGAACGACTAAGTTAAACAAAACTTAAAGTAATTGAAATAAAAAAGCATGTTATGAAATGTCTTTCAAAATTTTCTTCAGCGATACTCTTAAAAAATATAAAAAAAAAAATGTGTAAGCTTGTTTTCGGGTATCCGTGTGAATTTTCGGTATTTATTATTTCCTTGTACTTACTACCTAATTAAATGACATACATAGATGAATATACATATATATACATTAATGAATAACATACCTTCAACAAAATTAAATCGAAAATGTGGCAAAAGATACCACAAAACATTCAAGTATTATGTTTCATAAGATTTAGTATAGTTTTCATTTAGCCTGCATATTTTATTTTCAAATTGGGCACGCATGACAGATACCGTATTAGTCCAAATGCCATCAGTGATTAGCTGTGAGGAGCGACTATTTAAAGGAAACGGATTCGTCAAAATAAAAAAAATTATGTGGTTTGCAAAAAAAAAATACCATGATAAATTTATTAAAGATGCATCGTTGCGCTCCATATTTTCTATAAATTAACCAAAACCATGGACCATGGTACCATGGTACCATGTCTGGATTAGCACATTTAATACATACAGAGTCGGAAAAAAAAACATTCTGCTCGTCCGTGATTTCAACCCGTGACCTCTCGCACCCTAAAAGACAATCAGCAAAACCAAAGAGGCGGCTGACCAAAGTGTCCGAAATAACCACACTGTAAGTCTGTCTAATAACTGTATCTCTCATGCATGCAGAATTTGGGAGACTATTCGTGGCGTCACTATTAGCACAAATTTGGGCGAATTGCCGTCAAGCATTGTGCGCCCAAATTTGGGAAAATGCACACTACGATTTTTAAATAAAAATGAGACAAATAATAATGACGATTTATGTCCTCATGCACCCAAGAATCATATCGTTAATTCACTTCATAATTTCATAATTCATTAAGTGTAAACCTGGTTGTGCTAACAAGGTAAATGAAATTAGCTTTAACTAAATTCTACTAACTCCGCTTATATGTTTGCTAAATAAAATTAGTGCATTATTTTTCGCCTTTGCTATCGTCATAACGACTAATTGATTGTTAACTAAAAAAAAAAACTCCGAAAAAAAATTAAAGATTTAAAAAAAAAATACACGTTTCTGCTTAGCAGACGGCGGACTTATTGCCTTAGGCAATCTCTTCCAGTAAACCTTTACACACTACAACATATTCGTATTGTTAGTGTGTAGGTTAAAGGTTCCGTTCAAAATCTAAGTTCCATGTAAATAATTTGTTGGATTCTGAGCGAACCGCATTATGAAGTTATGTTTTACTCTTTATGTAAAATTTCATCCATGGCCAAATTAATGTATGAAACTAGGCGTTTTGAGAATCAATTTCTTTCCACAGATTAAATGGAACGAGTATGTAATGTATGTAATGGAACGAGTAATAAACGAAATGACACAGAAAAATTAAAGTCAAGGATTTCATGAATAAGACAGTTTTTTTTTCATCATCATCATCAGCGTTTAACCGTCCACTGCTGGACATACGCCTCTCCAATTTGTTTCCAATCCTCCCGGCAT
>WYDE02058921.1:0-12198 GCA_009867175.2 Adela reaumurella | reverse complement strand
GGGGGGCTCAGCCCTACTGACAATAACATTGGAGGGGCTCAGGCACCCCCAGGCCCTATGAAGTCGGCGCCAGTGAGCGTCTTCGGCACAAAAATATACCCTGATGGCACCAAGTGTTAACATAAAAAAACGTCCAAAACACCTATTTCTTTACTTGCAGAAGAAACCAAAAACACTGACCACAACTACTCAAGCCAAATGACGAAAACAAAGTGGAATGCCATTTTCATGTATTATGTCATGCATTTAGCATTGTATTTATCGGCGTCGTTGGCTCAGTGTTGCGATATTCAGTATTCGATTACGGAAGTTAAGTAATGCTTCGCGCGGTCAGGACTTGGATGGGTGACCGCTTGACCATAGATGCTGGTAGTGGTTCGGATTTCACGTTAAAACTGTAGGTCCCTTCCCTCTCCTTACATGGTGGTGGGGTTAAACCCACCCGGGTTTGGTACCACCCCACTGAATGAAGGTTAGCGGCTATGAAACATAGTTCGTGTTTTCAGTCCAGTTCAGTGTAGCCGACTGGAATTGAGGGAAGCGCTGACGTAGCACCACCTACATAACTCACCAAGGTGTTTAGACTGACTTCACTGGTACCAGAAGAACTGGTGCATTAGGTGATGTAGGCATCCGTGTCAGTTTCCATAAAAAAATAAATTGTAGCCTTTTTCACAAGGTACATAAAATGTCAACCCACGGGGTTAACTACTAAAAGTAGGTACCTATGTAAACAGTTAAAAAAACACTGTTGTAATGTATTTTATTGCTCTTTATTAAACAGAATAACGACATAATACTTTAAAGTAATATAATGTCTTAAATTCATCAGTCACTATCTTCAGCATTCTTTGACTCTCCGAGGAGATGAATTACGCATAAAAATCAGGCATAATTCAACACACATAACCTCACAAAATAATTTATTTTACATAAAAGTGGTCTGAAGCACCGTTGAAATATTTACATTTTGACTTATGACAGAATATTTACATACTCAAACGCTTATTTGAAATGACATTTAGGCATAACGCGATTTAGGCACACTGCGTTTTAGGCGTACAGAGAGCAAAGGTTTTAATTCACATATCATTACTTTAATTAATTCATTTATCTTAATACCTGTCGCACCTTCGTCTGTCTTGAAATTCAAATAATGTAATTTTAATACCCCGTACTTTGGTGGTACCGGATTTTAATGGCACCGTAGTTTAATATCGATATCAGAAAATGGTGAGGGTTTCAGGTAGACTTCATAGACTCTACATATCGGCTAATTTGGTGGTACAGTAGTTTGATGACACAGGAAGTTTAATGTCAATATCGGAAAAATGTTATACCTTGATGAGGGTTTTTAGGTAAGATGATCTACGTATTTTAATTAAATTATCTTCCACAGCTGTTCTCGTCGAAGGTACTGCCGCGACAAGTGCGGCCGCTTCAAGCGTTGCAAGAGCAAACGCAGGAGCCGACGACGCAAAAGTCGCTGCTAGCCGTGTCTTTCCCGCCCGTTCATTCAGTCATCTTGCATCTCTGTCGCTCGCTTCATGTTGTGTATGTACCACAATACATCCATCCGTCCAATTTAACAGTGAATATTCAATTATAGCTTCATTTGAATGGAATAGTGTAAAGTACTGTACAATTTTATGTCTGTCTGTGATTTGATAAAAATGAAAATAAACAAACTACACACAAGTAAATGTTTTCTTCGTGGTTCAACTGTGTGGATAACGAAGTGGAGCCACGGGTAATTGAGGATTCTTTATTCATATTTTAAGATTTAGTCAGTTCTATCATAACATCGAACTGGCAAGACATCAACGCCAGGGGCTTCCTTAACCCGTTGACTCCCATAAGGGACGCGCGCCCCTCTATTACGTTCCAGCCGTCGGCTCGCATAAGCGACGCGCATGCCTCTGCATTGAGTTTGTTTGCGAGCGGTCGCAAGGTCACACTTTTTGCTTTATTGCTCTTTCAATTGACATTTCCTATAGGAGTGACAGTGACGAATCTATAGCTGATGAAATTATCTTTTCATTGAATATAAACTTGCCTATGGTAAAGTGTGGCCCGGACCTGGGTGGAATTTTAATGTTTGTGTATTTTTCGCCGCGTCACGCAACTTCTGATTTCGCCAATTTCTATAAAGAAAACATGTATCAAACTTTATTATTATAAGTATAAATATATAAATATGTAAAGGTATGTTGAGCATTTGAAAAAAAACTTATGAATTTTCGATGTTTTTTTTGCTATTTTTTCTGCTAAGTATTAATCCTAGTACAGTCGACTTTTTGACACTGATATCTAGATAATTTCATCTTATTTACGGAACAAATAATTTTACTGATGTAACTTGATTAATTTACGAGATATTTGAGTTTATGTAGAGGCCGGCACTCGACGGCGCGCTGCCCTTGAGGGCTGGAGAATTTTTTTAAATGCCGGGATTCAACGGGTTAAGAGACGTTAATGCCCCACCGGCCACTTCGCTCCCTTTGCAGGATCCATCAATGGATCGAAGTGGATTTTCTAGTGTACTTGAATCCCTTGTTGAATGATTCTACGATAATGGATTATAAAACACTAGATAATCCACTTCGATCCCTTGGGATATTAAGGTGATGGAATATTATACTAAATGCCGATTTTTAATTCAAGACCAAAAATGTAAATAATGGTGTTGCTATGTATTTTCGAAACAATATTTTCTAAATGTAAAAATACTTATAATATTAATTAAGTTGTTATCTATCTGAAACATCTGTAAATGAAGGAAATCAACTAAGTAATTCAAGTGGAAACATTTGCTTGTTTCGTTGCTTCATCGCCCCCCGTGGCGAGCACCCCACATTGTTTCATCAGCACCCCTTCTGCAATCGACAGACCCCTGCCTTCGTCGCATTATGCTGCCACGAAGGTCTTATCCAGTTAACTAGTGACTAGTGAGTAATAATGCCTCGCAGCGTAATATTCATTTCCTCTTTACTGGACGCTGTTGGTAACAAACACAATAAAGGTATGCTGTAATGTGCATACCTTTATTTTACACTTTACATAATATATTTCATTATCATAATATATTTAGAGTGTCAGATTGGCCGAGCGGGCAAGAGCACGCCTCTCAAGCGGGAGATGCGGGTTCGATCCCCACTGGGAGCACAATTAATTTTAGAATTTGTGCTAAAATGGCTGCCTGTGAAGGAAAACATCGTTCGGAAACCCATTTCCAAGCAGGTTTTTCAGGGTGCAAGTGTATGACTAAATCCTCTCATATCATGTAAACGAGAGAGGCATGTGCCCAGCAGTGGGGTGAATAAAATAGCTGCAAAGAAAGAAGACGAAGAAATAATAAATAAATAAATATAGACTTTTCTGCTAAGCAAAAGGCGGACTTATTGCCGGAGGCAGTCTCTTCCAGTCAACCTTTAGACACTATAATACATTCGTATTGGTAGTGTATATATGGTAGTGTATAGGTTTCCTCACGGTGTTTTTCCTTCACCGGGGTGCATTGTAATTTTTCACACAAATTTTAACTGAGATTTTAAAGAAAAATTGTCCGCATACCAGGTATCGAATCCACGATCTCTCGAGTAAGAGGCATGCGCTAACCAACTAGGCTACTCGGCAACCCGAAATATAACACTAGATACAGAATTAACCTAAAAACACGGTTATATCCCGCCGAGACGGTGGGATGCTTCTTTCCAAATTATTCCAAACACGCCGGCGGCGGGGGCAGGCCAACGTGGCTGAGTTCTTCGTGACCACATGTGTTGACGTACGACTGGTAGGTGGTGGTTCTAGACACGTACGCCGGCAGCGGCTGACGCGTGGCAGCGCAGCACCTGTTCCAAGTAGTCATACACACAGCGGGTGCCGGTCGCAGGCCACCACCACACCCATCTCGGAGAACTGCTGGCTCAGGGCGACTTCGCACGGCATATCCCCTATCGGTCCTCATCGCGCGTGTGTCGCACGCATGTCGCCCGGTCGTGCGCACTTGGCCCCGGCGACGGCGAAGACCCGCTGCAGACACCGCGCCGTTGTCCGCAGCAGGTATCAAGCACACCGCAGAGTTGTTGTATCCCAGCGCCTCTAATATTTTGTTATTATTATAATGTTGTTGACGTAGCAATATCAGTTTAACAAAGTGAAAGTTGCTACAATGTATAAACTAATGCTGTCACATGACCACCACATGAAACTAACACTGTCAGCTTCAACAAAATTCAAAATTATTTCAGGTGTTAATAGATGAAATATAAATTCACACATGTATATGTAGTATTTAGTATAGCTTAGTTCACTAAGCTCCATTACTACACATGTGGGCGTTGTTATAAGTTATAAGCAAGTGGATTTATAATGATAATTTTTGTCATGTTATTAGGTACCTAAAATAATGAATTATGTTGGTAGATCTTACCAACAATGTAAGATTGCTAAAATAACTAATCCAGACAGTAAAACAAAATTAATAAGAACAGACACCAAACATTTTTTTACTCTAGTCGTGTAAGTGACTTCGCTTCGCTCAGCAATAAAGTAAAGAAGACAATAAGGTTTTATTCAGTTTATTTAATTCAACTATTGGGTAAATATAACATCGCGTATGTACTGGATTATTCGATAGCGTTCAATGTACTTTGCTATTCATTTTCGGCTGGGAAAATGAAAACATTCTATTATATTCTATTCTCGCGTCGCTATGCGTAAAGCTAGTAAATGGTCGATGGAGTGGAGTGGCATGGCATGACCTCCCCTTCCGTCCTTAAGTGTGTTTACTTTCCCCTTCAGAGTTCTTGTGTCTTCGAGAGGTGAGAAAACAGAATAACCCCTTGGTTTTACTGTTGACATGACAATAGGCGGACGCGACCATGAATCATGAATCATGCGACATTTGCATTGGCAAATTATAGTACAACATTTGGTAAAGTCAAATACGCGAAATAGTTTTCTAGAAAAGATTGTCTTCATATTTAATGAACCTAAAATTCTAAATTATTATGTACTAGTTCGCTATACTTAAGGTCTCGACCGGTACCTGATCTTGGAGGTCATAGAATTTTGCGACGCGCGTTTTTTATTTAGGTTCGTGCATCACCAAAAACCATACTATTATTATTATTGGCTCATTCAAAGTTCTGAAATACATACATAGATACATACATAGCGTCTCGCATGTTTCCCAGTTGGGTAGGAATAGACAACGGACCTCTACATGCCACAATCCTGACACACCTCTGCCCCTTCTTGCACTCTCATAATATTCTTCATACATGCTCATCGGTTACGGATACTGCGCACTTGCCTCTTTTGGGTCGTTCTGTTCTAGGTACGTGCGTCTAGGGCGACTCTTCCCGACTCTTCCACTCACATTCGCTCCAAAAATTTCTTGAATAAAGAGCTGACATGATCTGAACGAAACCTTCATTAAGGAGCCGCATCGCGAAACTTGGCGATTTGAGAGTTTGAAACAATTTCTTTCTACACATTAAGTGGAACGTAGTAAACGAAATTACACAGAAAATTAAAGTCAAGGATTTAATATATAATACAGTATTTTTTTTCATACTTTATACAATTTACTTTCTGAACAATGCCCACTAAAATCAGAGCCTTTTTAGAAATCCCGGTGAAGAGGTTGATTGTTGAAGGTCAGTATAGCTTATGAAAACCTAAAATAATAAAAGTACTTGTAACAAACAAACAAGCAAGTCCTCTAATTTTGTTTGCTGCAAACAAATTTTTAATATTTGTTTTAGTTTTCTTAATCGAAGCCTCTCAAACAGTAAAATATTTGTAAAATGTGATGTGCTACGAAAAGTATTAAATTATAAGTAAATGAAACCTATATGAATCATCAAGAATATAAATACATCTATTTGAATTTATAAATCATAAAAAATATTCAAAAAAATATCTACTTTTCTGTCAGAAGTTGTTTGTCAAACACGAGCTAAGAACGTCGGTCGGCCGCAATGGATTTTGTATGGACGGGGCGAAAACGCGATAAACACTCTTAAGGTAAAAATTTAAGTTATCTAAACACAGGAAAGTGCATTAATAACTGGAGAACGTGTTTTTCATTCAGTTCAGAGTAGCCAGATGAAAAGGGAATGACTTTGTCCGTAGCTGTATCTATAATTCGATGCATTCATTTCAGGGGGTTATAGAAGAGGTAATTTGCAACAAATTAGCCTCCGTCAATAGGAGGTCGAACATGGATGCTTTCCGAGTTATTGTAACGATTTATTTTATCGGTACATACATTTACTAAGAAAAATAGTATTCGTAAATTGTTCTTGTAATAGAAGTTTCTGTTAAATGCAGCTCGTTCATAATTTTTACGTAAAGGAACGCAAAGAAGTTTTTATGATTAAGGTAAATATTCATGTAAAAGGAAAAAAAAAACATCAAATAAGATCAAAATATTGTAATCCCATACAAAATGTATAACTTAGTTTCGAACTACATTTGACATTTCTATGGGATTTTAAAGAGATTATGTTATGGAAAAAAAAACAACTACAAGAAACTTTAACTTTCATTATAAAAACTTCTTTGCCTTATACCATTTACATAAAAATTCTGAAAAAGCGAAACTTCTATTTTAAAAACAATTTACTAAATCAATTTTTCATAGTAGGTACATAATATTATACGGTGGAGAAAATGAAATAGTTACAATAACTCTGAAACCGTACATTTCCGACCACCTATTGATGGAGTTTAATTCGTTGCAAATTACCTCTGCTACAACCCCCTGAAAGGGATGCATCGAATTACCAATCATCCTGTATACACTTACCGAACGGTAGGGGCTATAACAAGTTGTGCGAGTTATAGCCCCGTTTAGGTTTAGGTGTAGTATAACGAGGTACTTGTATGGAAGCGGAGTAGTTCTCAACGTGCCCGTCGGTGGCGCTGCTTCGTTTTCCATACAAAATCCTCGCGTTACAAATGTGCTGTGGTCACACGCTACGAACACAACTAGTTATAGCCCCCAATGTGTGCCAACTAGTGGAGCGGTTCCCAATATCGAGTGCGTGGACAAAATAAAAATTATTAAATTACGTTATTTATATTGTGAAGTAACGCTGCAGAATCGATGCACCAGATATATTATCTTCGAAAAACATAAAAATAACTGTTTCACTTTATTTCCGTGTATTTTCCTTTGTATTTTTCAAAGTAAATTTGAGATCTGATGCATCGATTCTGCAACATATAAATATTGTAAGTAAATACATACCTACATATCACTCACTTCTCCCATACATTTCATTAAAATTGCCTGCTAATTTTCGCTTCGCTTGCTCAATGGTGTAATAATAAAGGCATCGAGTTAAGTTAAGCCAAAATAATCAGGTCTGTGCCTTTGAAAGAAAGATAACTATTGTATAATCCTTAATGATCCCGCAAAAATTTTAGCTTTCAAATTAAAATAAATTAATTACAAAAAAAAACAGCGAGCGATCGAACTCGATTTTTTTATGAAATATTTCCAAATAATCATATATTTTTTTGTAATATTTCGATTTATTTGGGGGCTTGAGAACCTTAGCCCTCACCCCTCTGGATCCACTAGTGGTACGTTGTTCGTTTCGTTCGTTCGTTCGTAAGGCCATAGATTACTAATGTAAGGCTATCAATGTGGTTAGTTTATATATCAGAATCACCATAACTGAGTTCTGTGCAAAATTTCTTTTAGAACAAACTGCAACGTCCCTCCGCACAGACTTAAACTACAACGCAGCACCGATGCACATCCAGGTTGAGAAATTTATGCCATTAAATTTATGTCCCATCAACATTTACTATGTAGTAATGTAATAATATAATGTAATAATCATGGGAATGGTAAAAAACACTGTTATTTTTTGTCAAGTAGAGACACCTGTTAAAAAGCTTAGAAACAACTGTGAAACTTGCAACCTTGCCGAAGAGCTTTCAAGTTTGTTTTGTTTGATAACGCCGTCTCATAGCGCAGGAGTTCTTTAATAGATGGCGCTATTCCGAGTCGACATGGACATGGAGAGGGCGTTCGTTTCCTCCAGTCGTGCTTTTGCATCCACGGAATTATAGTGCGTGGAATTAGTTTGCGTTTTAACCTTTCATACAAGGTAATATACCTTAAATAAATTACATCTTAGGATTACTTATTCGTAAGTATACTAATTTGTTGAGTTACATCGTTGATTGGTTAGCGAGTACCTAGGTCAATTAATGACATGGTTTTCGATCAGCCCTACTACCGGCTTAATATCACTAAAGAGGTTGCAACCAATCGTAAGCGTAACGCACTCGACACTGCTAGTTTGGTTGAAATCGTGGCGTGTCTCTTCACTCGCTCGTGTGATGTTAGCACGGTAGACGCGCTGATATTTAACTTCGGGGTGCCACCAACTTCCCACAAATTTTCACTTAGGTAGTTCGTTATTGCCTTGTATGCTGGGGGTACTTACTTACTACCAACATTTTTTTTAAATTTTTTTTTCATAACTTCTCACCTTAAAATTACAAATCAGCTTTGCACGCCCCCCTAATTAGGAATTAAGTTGAAATCACGGTTCACAGAAATGTGAAATAAGGTGATGACTTAGGAGATGTTCTCGTGAACCTAGGTAGAAGTGATATTCATTGCTCAACCACCTATAAGTACAGCCATAATGGCCAGTGTAGGTGGAAGTAATCAAAATACTATTAATACATATATGTACGTATATGTATTAATAGGTACCTATCTGTCTAAAACATTGTCCGATCTATTTTTACTGTCAAAAATGTTGTTAGAATTATGAAATTTATTTTATTGTTGTACTTGTACCTACTTATGAATGTTTTAGAGGTTAATAAAAGCTTTTTTACTTTTTACTTTTACTTACAATAGGTAGACATATTTTGTTTTACGAAGGCACATAAGATTTGAAGGCGGTGGAGTTTCTGAGAGTTCCATTGCATTTGTTTAAGTTATTTGTATAATTTAATGTATAAAAAAATACATAAAATAAAATAAATAAATAACTGAAATGAAATGGCACTGCCAGAAACTCCATCGCCTTCAAATCTCATGTGCCTTCGTAAAATAAAATATCTCTACACATTAAAACTAAGATATTTTATCACGTAGAGACATCTATTATGAAGCTTTGAACAGAATAAATTGCAACCTTGCTAAAGGTTGCACCTCGTGCCTAGTACTCGTTGATAATGCTGCGAGCCTCCCACATAGCGCAGCGGTTATAACTTTGTTCAATAGATGGCGCTATTATCATTTTGTATTAATTTTTCTTCAAACAATTTCCTAACTGAAATATATTATTATATTATTGTTTTTATGTTAATTGTTTCACTTCTATCATACTGAGCTCCAAGCACCGGTTCCCACCCTGTATGTACAAAACGAAGGATGCGGTGTATGTAGGTGACGTTCACATAGGTCGAGACATAGGTACCAAAAAAACGGACTAACAAAAGTGGATCTTTAACCCCACGGTAAGGGGCTGGTATATACGTTTGCGGTGAGAGATTGGGTGTGTGTGTAATAGGGTGCTGCTTAAGATCTAACATTTGAAACATTGTCGGTCAGTCTGCCCTTCTGCAACGTCCGTCTGTCTGTCCGTTCGTCCAATTTCTGAAGAACTAGAGAAATACTAACTGGGTTATGCTGAAATTTAGAATTAGATTATCTACTTGATAAAACTGTAAAGGACATTCATTCATTTATTCATTCTTTCATTCACTGACCAACCACTGGGTTCGTTAATTTTTTTACAGGGGTTTCTTTATGACGTAGATGATCACTAAGAAAGTCGCTCTTATTCCGCCGGTTCAATGCCTTCCTGCTGGAAGAAAGCTTCGGCCCAGCAGGTCCCCAAGAAAAGGGCCCCAGCGAACCCATCGAACTATCGCCCTATCGCGATAACCTCACTCTCTTGTCTTGAGTAAAATAATGAAGTGAATTGTCAACTCAGCGCTCCTGTCGTATCGAAGACCCTAAATTCCCCGAAAACTAGCAGTACGGATTCCGGAAGCAAACGTCGACTGGGGTGGAGACCTTTTAGCGTACGTCACGCACTTGTGGACTCAAAGACTTATTGACGGTTTTAGGGAATAAAGGGGTTTTAAGACCGGTGATGGAATATTGCAGTCATATCTAGGACGTTTCCCCTGAATACCTTCTTTCGGCCTTTGATTCTATTCATCCACGCGCAATTCGCCTCATTGGCGTATCAGTTTTCACAAAACGCATCTTTAGTTGATTGAACCATACCCCAACCATACCCTACCCCTACTCTACCCCTACCCCACCACAACCCCACCCCAACCCTTCCCCTACCCTACCCCTCCCTACCCCACCCTACCCTTACCCTACCCCTACCCTACCTCTACCCCTACCCCTACCCTACCCCTACCCTCCCATACCTTATCAATGTTGTCCCTTATGTACAATATTATATGTATTAAACAATATTTATAAGGTTTATTTTCTAAGTAGTTTTAGTTTTTACGTTAATTAATGATTTTGTTATTTAATTAGTTATTCAGTTTTTGATTGAATAAATACAACAATATTTAAATTTACATTTACCTCTACCCTACACCCACCCTACCCCGACATTTTTGTATACTGCTCAACGCCCTGTGCACCTAACGTAAAAGATAAGGGCGCTATCATACCAAAAAAGTATTACCATGAAATTACCTAAGGTCTGATGAAAACCGCGTCCAAATCGGTTTAGTAATTTACAAGTTTATGCGTGCCGGAAAATGAAATAATGATTTAATTTTTAATGATAAAAATGATAAAATGTTTGTTCATTGCTCATCCGCGTGTACACAAACGGTAATTCTATATTAGAGCAAAATTATGACCTATGAATTCTCAAAATAATGTTGAAAACCGCATTAAAATCAGGTAAACAATTTTGATTTTATGCGTGGCAAACAACAACAACAAATTTATTGCATGTTCTAAAAAAAATGCAATATTACAATTTATTTATTCTAGCTGCAGTACCTTTTCAGGGTGTAAACCAAGAGTGTAAAACTATAGTAACGAACAAAATAATTTATTTTTTTTTTTTGCAATAATTGAACCGATTTTGATGCGGTTTTCAACATTCCTTTGGAAATTCACAGGTGAATTATTTTTCTCTAAGTTACTCATCACTGCTCATACTCATCACAGGGGGATTGAATAGTAAACAAAAATTAAAATCATTTATTCGTTTTCCGGCAAGCATAAACCTCAAATTACTGGCCCGATTTTGACGTGGTGCTTAGATAATTTCATGATAATGCTTTTTGGTATGTGCCCTTTGCATTGTTGTGGATTTTTTTATATGATGTAACCACAAACTAACGATTTTTTAAGTTTTGTCTTTACCTGTTTTTTGCAAAATTTTGTGGTTATAGGTCAACTGAAAGTGAATTATTATAGGTTTTGATAATTGAGTTTGCTGTAATAAAATAAAATATCTTCTGTATGATGTAATTACAATTGAACTAATTTCGGATTTTTTTCCTTTACTTATGCTTAATTTGTGTGGAAATTTAATTATTCTAGGTCAACGGTATAGGAATTTCCTATATGTTTTGGTGAGTGAGTTTGCTTTAAGTGCAAAAAGAAAATTGTTTTATATAAGTATAACATTATAATTTAAAGATTTACAGAATTTTTCTTTTACTTCTGCTGTGAAGCTTTTTACTAAATTTCATAATTCTACTCGTAGCTCGTAGGGAAGAACCCTATTAGGTTTTGATGAGTGCGTTAGCGAGAGTAAAGATTTGTGGTAATCTGCCTCTATCTTTTGATTGCGATGAATTAGAAACTTGCATTATTTACACCTCTAAGGGACCACAGACCTTAGTATTAATTCCAATTTGTTACCTCTACCTCTACCTGCTAAAAAGGATTTTGACAGACGGACCGAAAACAAAAAAATCCGTCTATGCCATAGTCATCGGTCATGGCGAACCCTGCAATTACATTTAAACAATGAGAAATGAGCGAGGTTGTGATATGACGCACTTAAAAAAAATGTCTTGACCATGTTTCTTCCCCGAAATGTTTTTTTATTATTATTTTTTTATTAAAACTGACACAGAAGGCTACATCACCTAATGCATCAGTTTTTCTGGTACCAGTGATGTCAGCCTAAACACCTTGGTGAATTATGTAGG
>WYDE02058810.1:0-12198 GCA_009867175.2 Adela reaumurella | reverse complement strand
TGGCCTATAATTAGTGATGCAGTCCCTGTCCCCATTCTTGTGAATAGGAATGATCACAGATTTTTTAAGAGATTTTGGAAAAATACCAAGACTTAAACAGTTATTAAAAATGTGCGAGAGTCTAGGTCAAAGGTCTAGGTCAAAGGTCTAGGACAAAGATCTAGTTCAAATGACTAAATCAAAGAACTAGGTCAAAGGACTAGGTCAACGGTCTAGGTCAAAGGTCTAGGTCAAAAATCTAGGTCAAAGGTCTAGGTCAAAGGTCTAGGTCAAAGATCTAGTTCAAAGGTCTAGGTCAAAGGTCTAGGTCAAAGGTCCAGGTCAAAGGTCTTGGTAAAAAGTCTAGGTCAAAGGTCTAGGTCAAAGCTCTAGGTCAAAGTTCTAGGTCAAAGGCTTAGGTCAACGGTCTAGGTCAAATGTCAAGGACAAGTCTAGGTCAAAGATGTAAGTCAAAGATCTAGGTCAAAGGTCTTGGTAAAAGGTCTAGCTCAAAGGTCTAGGTCAAAAATCTAGGTCAAAGGACTATGTCAAAGAACTTGGTCAAAGGTCTAGGCCAAAGGTCTAGGTTACAAGTCTAGGTCAAAGGTCTAGGTCAAAGGTCAAGCACAAAACTCTAGGTCAAAGGTCTAGGTCAAAGATCTAGTTCAAAGGTCTAGGTCAAAGGTTTAGGTCAAAGATCTAGGTCAAAGGTCTAGGTCAAAGGTCTAGGTCAAAGCTCCAGGTCAAAGCTCTAGGTCAAAGTTCTAGGTCAAAGGCCTAGGTCAAAGGTCTACGTCAAAGGTCTAGGTCAAAGGTCTATGTCAACGGTCTAGGTCAAAGGTGTAGGTCAAAGGTCTACGTCAAAGGTCTACGTCAAAAGTCTACGTTAAACTGAAGGTACCTTCCCTCTCCTTACATGGCGGTAGTCAAAGGTTCAGGTCAAAGGTTTAGGTCAAAGGTCTAGGTCAAAGGTCTAGGTCAAAGGTCTAGTTCAAAGGTCTAGCTCAAAGGTCTAGGTCAAAGGACTAGGTCAAAGGACTAGATCAAAGGTCTAGTTCAAAGGACTAGGTCAAAGTTCTAGGTCAAAGGTCTACGTCAAAGGACTAGGTCAAAGGTCTAGGTCAAAGGTCTAGGTCAAAGGTCTAGGTCAAAGTTCTAGGTCACAGGTCTATGTCAAAGGTTTAGGTCAAAGGTCCAGGTCAAAGGTCTACGTCAAAGGTCTACGTCAAAAGTCTACGTTAAACTGAAGGTCCCTTCCCTCTCCTTACATGGCGGTATTCAAAGGCCCAGGTCAAAGGTTTAGGTCAAAGGTCTAGGTCAAAGGTCTAGGTCAAAGGTCTAGTTCAAAGGTCTAGGTCAAAGGACTAGGTCAAAGGACTAGATCAAAGGTCTAGGTCAAAGGACTAGGTCAAAGTTCTAGGTCAAAGGTCTACGTGAAAGGACTAGGTCAAAGGTCTAGGTCAAAGGTCTAGGTCAAAGGTCTAGGTCAAAGTTCTAGGTCACAGATCTATGACAAAGGTTTAGGTCAAAGGTATAGGTCAAAGGTCAAGGTCTAGGTCAAAGGACTAGGTCAAAGGTCTAGTTCAAAGGACTAGGTCAATGGTCTAGTTCAAAGGATTAGGTCAAAGGTCTAGGTCAAAGGTCTAGGTGAAAGGTCTAGGTCAATGGCCTAGGTGAAAGGTCTTGGTGAAAGGACTAGGTCAAAGGTCATTCCGACCGCTCGGTACTCTGGGTCGAAGTGGATCTGGGGACGGTTTTGCAGGCGTACGCTTGCAACAGACACAAGCGACAGATCAGCGATCGGCAATACGCGTTTCAGCCAAAGCGATCTGCTGGTGATCTCCTAGCGTACCTACATCACCCACCTTTGAGGGAATCGCTTGAAGGCTATGGTGAATCTTTGGTTATAGGCTTGATGTAGCCAAGGCATTTGACCGGGTTTGGCACAAATCGCTCTTGGGCAAATTGCCGGCAGATGGGCTTCCTTCTGGCCTATGTGACCGGATCGCCAAGGACGTAACCAGAGGGGTGGTCCAGGGTGTTTGTATGTTCAGTGCGAAGAGATCTGCGTTCTCTCCAGTCCTTTCCTTCCAAGGCACTTCGCACAATTAAAGCTGGGCGTACTTAATAAGGTGCGTTGGTACTTCACGCCGGGCCAAAGGCTGCTTTTGTATAAATCGCAGGTTAGATCCAGCCTGGAGTACTGCTCGCACCTGTGGGATGGCTCAGCCAAATATCAACTTGCGCTGTTGGACTCGATACAGCGTCGCGCCGTGCGACTAGTGAACGACCCTGAAGTGTCCTGCGATCTAGCACCTCTACAAAAAATTATCATTTGCATGTGTTGACCGCTACATCCGTCCATGGAGATTTGGATAACAGATTGGATAATTGACAGCCAATTTGACAGATGTAGAACAAGATGGCCGCTACAAACTGTCAAAGTCCCTATTGGAAGACCCATTACCATCACGATGCATACCCACACTAATATTTGGCACCATCCTGAAAATACACTTTCCCAATCTCAACACGACGGCACAACCAGAACTAGTCAAGTGTGACATTCGTGTACTGTACCAAGTACTAATCAACACGGACTTTTATCTACATTTAAGAAGAATGGTTGAACATGACTAAACAGTGTTAAATGTTGTTATATGTATGGGAAGACTCGGTAGAATGAGATGGCGTGTGTAATGATCTCGCAGCAGAAGTACCAACCCCATTAACGTATCCAATCGGGACAGAACACCTCAGCGCCCGGCTCCATTCTTAGTAAGTTCGGTCGGTGAAGCATGTTAGATGATTTAACTATGTCAAATTGTGTCAAACCTAATGTGCGCAGCTCTCTGTCCGGACGACGCCTCTTCCCGCGCAGCCTCTTACTACGCTTGCGAGCGCAGCCTGCAACATTCACACCGGCCACTCGCCACACATACACACTTCACCCCGACGGAGAAACACAAAGTGCAGCAGACTAAACAGATGGAGCCTACTGCTTTATGAAGCGTACAGCTAGAGATGAGAATGCCGATCGCTACACAATCACAATTACAACACCGCTACATACAATGTGAGAAGCTATACCCCTAAGTTTCACCCTCACATTATTTATTTACACTTTATTGTACAGCATATTACAAGGAACGTGGTGGACTCAGTTAACAATGGCTTCACCGAACATGTAGACAGATAGGCAGGCAGTAGAGGACGGTGTCCATGGAGGTGGGGGGTAGCGAGCGGACGCTCTATACTTCTCTGGCACGCATGACATTTCAGCTGCTGGCCCTCTTCGGCCAGTATTCCATGAGTATGCCATGAGTGGAGAACCGCCCGTGCCGCGCTCGACTTCCCTCTCTCTAACTATACATATTCTGTAGGATGCCTCCGGTGACATTTTTTTTAAATAAAGCAATGTACGGAAGCAGAGGAGTGAATCTCCACAGGCAAGCCAATCCACATACGTGCTGCTCAAACTGCAAATGAACCCTCATCAATGTGGGAGAGATTTACATCGTCTCATATCGCGATGACCACCTGCCTGGTGGTAAAATACATAAATTACAAAATTGGCACACACGCTAAATTTTATCGTTAAAATCTCATCAAGGATTTCAATCATAAACAAGTGGAATCCTTACGATCTTTGATAGATAACATTAACACGTCTTACCCTTATTTTATCGACATCAAACTACGGTATCACCACAGTACAGGAAGCCCACTCTTCAGGGTTCAGACCTGAAACCTTCCCACTGACATAATTTAGTGAAAGTTTCATTGAAATCATCCCAGAGGTTGATGAAAAAATTATAAATTACAGTTCAGAGTTTCTCGAGTGAGAAATTTACGAAAAATTTAAATGGCTCCCGACGAGCGCAAGGAACTCGGATGAGTGACTCACAGGGCTTTTTACACTTGCGAGTTTTCCGTGAGGTTCTCACGTGAGGAACTGGATTAATCGATAAAATTATCGACAACACCTACATGACTATTAAAAATTAAAAAAAATAACAATTTTGATTATTTCTTTATTTTACCTAACCAAAGTACTGGCCCAAATTATCTTTAAAATTTTGCCATTTTGATGGTAGTTTGTTTATCCCTTTACTGTAGAAGACTGCTGGACGACAGGCGATGAAGTCAGCGAAAGTGTTATGTACTGCTTCTCGGGTGTTGAATTTTGTCCCACTTAAAAAATGTAAAAAAGTAGAAATCTGTTGGTGCAAAGTCCGGTGAGTACGGTGGCTGACGGAGAGCTTCCAGCTGTAACTTTTGTAGCTTTGCGATGGTCTGTCGTTAAGTCGGAGCTCGCCCGTTGTCTTGGAGAAGCAATAGGGAAGAGCGATTGACCAGTCTTGGTTGTTGAATTACGAGCTTCTCCATCATTGTTTGCAATTCTTGGCAATAGACATCTGCCGTCATTGTTGTGCCATTCGGTAAGAAGCTATGATGTACAAGTCCGACACTGGTCCACTAGACAGTCACCATCATTTTCCTATGGGTAATCTTTTTTTTAGCGCACTAATTAGGTGCTGTACCCGGTTCCACCCACTGCGACGAATGCTTACTGTTGTCGTATAGGATCCACTTTTCATCGGAGGTAACAATTCGATTTAGAATTCCTTCGTTTCTATGCCGATTCAGTAGTGCAATTCATGCTTCGACGCATAAGTTGAAATGGCTATTCATAATACCGTCCTGGTCAATACACTAATGTATGGCAGTGAATCTGGGGTATGGCAGAAGCGACTTGAAAGTAGAATAAATGCAGGTGAAATGCGGTCATTGAGACGAATATGTGGTGTATCTTTCAAAGATAGAGTAAATAATATATGTGTAAGAGAAAACTGGGGATTGAAATAAAACAAAAAAAAAAGGATGGAGAAAGGTATTCTTTAGCTGGTTTGGACATGTGACGAGAATGGGTGGTGATAGAATGGCATATGAAGCTAATGTGGAAGGAAGGATCGAACGAGGCCGCACTAGGCAAACATATCATGATCTAATAAGTAAACTTTCGCAGCACCCGCAACCGACGAATCTGTATGAAGCGATGTATGACAGTGGAGGAAGCAAAGGATGTACGTCAGGAAAGTGCCACATGGTGCATCATTATCTCTGCTTACCCATCCAGGGAAGAGGCGTGATGGTGTGTATGTATGTATTCCGTCATTACTTCTTGCAGACGAAAGCTTCAAAGTGTCGCACTAACCATAACAAAGATTCTCACCAGTGAGTCGGGCCTCCTCTGCTGGAGCTGAACCCGCGGCAAGGAGTGTCTCGTGGCCTCGCTCCTCGCCGTCTCCTGCAGACGACACAGCTCGGCGGAGACCTCGCAGGCCGAGTGCGACAGTGCGGATATTTCCAAGGCTCCAAGTGTCTCGCTAGCCACAACAAAGATTTTCACCAGAGAGTTGGACCTCCTCTGCTGGAGCTGAACCTGCGGCAAGGAGTGTCTCGTGGCCTCACTCCTCGCCGTTTCCTGCAGATGACACAGCTCGGCAGAGACCACGCAGGCCTAATGCGACAGCGCAGATATTTCCAAGGGTCCTAGTGTCTTGCTACCATAAAAAAGATTCTCACCAGTGAGTCGGGCCCCCTCTGCTGGAGCTGAACCCGTGGCAAGGAGTATCTCGTGGCCTCGCTCCTGGCCGTCTCCTGCAGACGACACAGCTCGGCGGAGACCATGCAGGCCGAGTGCGACAGCGCGGATATGTACACGGCTCCAAGTGTCTTGCTAACCATAACAAAGATTCTCACCAATGAGTCGGGCCTCCTCTGCTGGACCTGGACCCGCGGCAAGGAGTGTCTCGTGGCCTCGCTCCTCGCCGTCTCCTGCAGACGACACAGTTCGGCGGAGACCACACAGGCCGAGTGCGAAAGTGCGGATATGTCCACAGCTTGCACGCAGCGCATCTCAACGTTGCCCACTGTCAAAGTCACTCATTTCATGCACATAGACGTCCATTATAATATGTTATTATGTATAATACTAACAGTTTGAAGATGATGCGAGTATTAAATTTTTTAATTAATACGTGCACTTGTATTGTTTTAAAAATTTTGTATAATAATTTTTTTAACAAAGTAACTGAGGGGGCGGGTGCTGATGGTGTCTTCAGATAATTGATTCCAGACTCTTGTGCCTGGTATTAGCAATTTTTTTTTCTTATATGCTTGTAGACAAAAAATACCTAGGGATACTGAATACAAAAATTATCCGACTCACTGGCCTAGTGGTGTGCCCAAACCTCCTTGACTTTCTCATTTGAAAAATATTTCCAACGTATACACGTGCATAGATAGTTGCTAAGACAGCTCCAACGATCACACTCCCATAATAGTATGTATGGCAGGAGCGTACATAACGGCGCTTTATTGTTTCTGCCTACCTCTCCGAGAAAGAGGCTTGATGGTATGATTGATTGATTGACTGATATTGGAGCATAGGCACAAGATAACCTATTGTAAAATGTCCATACATCCCCATACATTATTTGCAAAAGTACCAGGTGCTAATAAGTTTATTAGAGATATATAATTGGACATAGCTCAAAAAAAGGATCATTTCAGTTCATTTTGAGTTATAGGCTAATGAAATTGTAACTGAGTATAGTCAAACATTTAATATTTCATCATTACTATTGTGATCATTACTTAGCTAATTTTCCGTCTTTAATAGTTCAGAGTGGGCCATAATAAACTGCACTTTTGTTTTCCTCATAACTGGAGAATTAGTGGATGGGGAAAAGTGCGGGTGGCGGTGATGTTAGCTCGGCTTTTGCAATTTTAGTCACCATGAGTCAGTTCACGGGGAAGCAGCGCGCTTTCAATGTGGGCTCGTTTTACGAGAAGGATCTTATTTTACTGTTAGGCGTCTATTTAGAGTTGAGTACAAAATGCGAAGCATGAAAGAGTGCCCAAGCACTAATGCGATTACAATGTTGGTGAAAAGTGTTTGAAGCGACTGGATCAACACTGCCATCGCGACGAGAAGGCCGCCAGCGGACTTCTAGGACGGAAGACAGCGTACGAGAAGTCAACCAGTCAGGACGCGCTGATCCAGGACTCTCAACTAGCAAGCGTTCTTCGTCTCTACGCATCCCTCGCACCACTCTCCGCCGAATACTGTTGCGTGATTTAAAACTGCATCCCTACAAGATTCAACTGGTACACGAACTTAACGAAAGCGACTACCCAAAAAGATTTCTCTTCGCAACAACAATGCTCGAAAGAGCCAGTTTGAATAACATACTGTTTTCTATCTTCCATTTTTTCTATCTATGACCAGTTGAAAACACGTAATTTGCGGTGAGGAATGACCAAGTCATTTCCGAATTTTCACTATGGAATTACCATTGATATAATAACATGCAGCGAAGATTGATCGTCATTGAAGATTTTTGTCTCCAAAATCGACAAAAGATTAGAAATGATTTTTTTACAAATGAATTCCTGTGCACATCCGCTTGTTCCTTGAAATATTGTAGCCTGTTCATAGTAAGATTTCATAGTTCATTTTGGATTTGTATTAATGAAAAATATCTGATGAAGCCCATACATGTGTGGTGGTATCTAGCAGTTGTAGAACATGTTATAATTGTATTTCTTCATCTGGATCTTTTTTTATATTAAAAATATCATCAGAAGGAGCCGCTTGGTATACTTAACTCAATTTTGGAAGATTTGTGGATTGGATGATTTTTGTGAAACCACATCCAAGTTACCTATATTTATTTTTAATTAAATTAATTCAAACTTTCTTATTCGGGGCTTATCTAAGGGGGTTACTTATCCAAGATTTTCACAGCAACCACTGGACCGATTTAGATGAAACTTTCACTAAAATAATCGTTACATCAGTGGAAAGATTTTAGGTTTATTTTCTATTGAATTTACACCTAAAATCTGGGGCTGCTAACATTTTACAGGTTTCGTAGATCTCATTTATAATTTCTTCACCAACACCTAGGCCGATTTTGATGAAAATTTCAGTAGATTATGCCAGTAGGAAGGTTTCAGAACTGATAGCTGTAGAATGTGTGCTCGGTACTTTGGTTGTACCGTAGTTTGATGACACTGTTGTTTGATGTCGATAAAACAAGGGTAAGATGTGTCAATGTTATCGATCAAAGATCGTAACGTTTCCACTTGTTTAATTTAGAATCCGATTTTCCAAATACTCACAATTATCATGGCACGTGAGTTCATATATGGTGACCAGTGCGTCCGCTCCAAATACGACCAGCTGATCATCGAGCGCGTTGATGACGAACACCTGAGACTGCACGCGCGCTATCTTAGCGAACTTGTTGTCCAGCTTGGCGTCTCGCGGGTAGAAGCGCACCTCGTCGTGACCGTCTAGGATGCTGTAGCAACCTGAAAACATAAAAGTTATGTTTATGACAAACACCTGAAATTGCACGCGCGCTATCTTAGCAAACTTTTTGTGCAGCTTGGCGTCTCGCAGGTAGAAGCGCACCTCATCGTGCCTGTCTAGGATGCTGTAGCAACCTGACAACATAAAAGTAACGTAGATGACGAACACCTGAAATTGCACACGCACTATCTAAGCAAACTTGTTGTTCAGCTTGGCGTCTCGCAGGATGAAGCGCACCTCGTCGTGCCCATTTAGGATGCTGTAGCAAAATGACAACATAAAAGTAACGTAGATGACGAATACCTGAAATTGCACACGCACTATCTAAGCAAACTTGTTGTCCAGCTTGGCGTTTCGCAGGATGTAGCGCACCTCGTCGTGCCCATCTAGGATGCTGTAGCAACCTGACAACAAAAAGTTATGTTGATGACGAACACCTGAAACTGCATGTGCGCAAACTTAACAAACTTGTTGACCAGCTTGGCATCTCGCGGATAGAAACGCACCGCGTCAAGCCCGCCTAGGATTTGGTAGCAACCTGACATTAAAGTTATGTTGATGACGAAGGCCAGAGACTGCACACACGTTATATTGTAGTCACTTAACTTCTCGCGAGTAGAAACGTACATTCTTATCAAAAAAGTATTATTTCTTTAAATACACACGCCGTGCATCACACTTAATAAAATCTGAGGCAGACACTCACCAATAACAATATAATCCCTCCACCACAGCATGCCGCCCGTTACCACGAAGTCCTTCTCCTGGGTCTCGTTGCCGAACAGCTTCCATCTCCTGGAAACTGTGTTGTAGTGCGCCAGTCCCGTCCGACCCGCCACGCTTAGGTTCAGACCAGCACTGTCTATTGCACTGTACTGCAAGCAAATAAACAGTGCATTAGGAGTTGACAAAAGTTTGAAACAAACGGTAAACATATTTTTTTCAAAATTCACGAGTCCCTGATGGAACCACTGCCAATGAACTATAGAATTATAAGCTTCTTTAGAACTTTTCTAATCCTAAGGAGCGAGAAAAGTTGTAAAGGGTGCGTCTTTAGAAGTTTCGCGAGTTTGATAGTTATATTACACAGGGTACTATGTGACGACAGTACTCACTCTAACAGGCCAGTTAGTCGCGATATACGTAGCGGGCAGAGGTAGCACTATCCACTGCTTTCTGCACTCGTTGTCATCCACGATGTGGTTGTAGTGGGGCTCCATGAGGCTTTGGTCGAGCTCGCTCACCGAGTCCCCGGGCAGGCTGTCCAGAGAGTCGCTGTAGGCTTGCTTGCTCCGCTTGGTGAGGTTGTCCTCGAGGTTCACGTACAGCTTGTCATCCGCTTGAAGGTACAAATGGCTTTGGTTGCTCTGGGGGGTTGAATCATTAAAAGATTGCATTACAAAGGCTGAATGAAATAAATTTCTGTTTAATATACGAGTATACTAGGTAATTCCTTGGTTGGGAAAGTAATTGTAGTGTAGAGTAGTTGTGTGTGTGTGTAAAGTAGTTGCATTGAAAATAACCTTGGGATTGTATCCTTAACATCACTGAACATAGCCTATGGTAGAAAAGAAGAAGTAGTGAAATGTGAGGTCATGAAAAGCGATAAATAAAGCACAGTGAAAGTACCACGTTGTTTAATTAACATAATACGAAGATATAATAGTGGCGACGAGTAAAAAACGGCAAAATTAATGCAAAAAAATGAGTAAACTTCATGGAGTTCGACTCAAAAACGGAGCTATGGCAAAATTACATATCGCGCCTCGGATTTCGTTTCGAAGCAAATGGAATCGAGGAAACCGACAAGAAGGCACAGTTTGTCAGTGTCTGCGGCGCCAATACCTCCGAATTAGTAGTATTACACAAAAAAAACCGCAAGAAGCAACCTACAAAGAGGTCATTGAACGTTTAAACGAACATTTCAATCCAGCTCCAAACGAAATAGCTGAATCATACAAATTTCACCGCCGCGATGAAGCAGAAGAAGAAACAATGTCGAAATATCTCGCCGAGATTCGCAAGCTAAGTTCAACCTGCAATTTTAAAGATCTCGAACGAATATTAAGGGACAGATTTGTTTGCGGTTTGCGGTTTGCACAATACTCATCAATTGCGGACTTGAGAAGCACACCTAACACGCTTACTGGAATAAGCCCAGTGGAAGCCTTGAACAAAAGGAGATTCAGGACAAACTTAGACTGGCTACATCTGCAGTCGAAAATATCAAAAAGAGAGGAACAAGCTCTAGCTGAAATAACGACAAAACCAAAAAGACAATTTCAAATTGGAGATGAAGTGCTAATGCAAAACTACAGTAAATCGGGACCTAAATTTGTTAAGGGAATAATTACACACAAAAACGGTGACACAGCATATGAAATTAATGTGGAAGGACAGACATACAGAAGACACATTGACCAATTACTGGCCTGTAAGAAAACAAAGAATATACAACGAACAGAACCAATTCGGATGCACGCCCCTGCAAAGAACACTGACAATGAAATGATTATTATGGATAGAAGACTGCCAGCAATGGCTAACACAGAAGTAACACTTCAACAGCCTGATGAGGCCGGAGAGCCTTTATCGCCTGCTACACCCCAAACACTACAAGAACAACCAGTAGAAGTTGAGATACACAAGCCGCCAACGGAGGAAGTCCACACAGACACAGAAGCAGCAGACAGATATACTCCGTCACCCGAGGAGGCTCAAATACACATAAGAGCAGCAGACAGGCGCACTCCGCCACCCGAACAGTGGGCTGAGATCCTCGGCATCCCTCCACAAGCAGAAGTTATAATCCGAAGCAGGGTTGACGAGCAACAAGTGAGCCGAAGAAAAAGGAGCAGAGTGACTAACTCACCGGAGAAAAGAGAGAAGCGTTAAAAATCCTTGGATAAATAGTTCATATAAAAGAGATATAGGTTACGGAATAGATAGAAGCAAATTTATTTTTATCTTTATGTTATTTTTATGTGATTCAGTTTTCATAACATAGGGGGAGGAGTGTAGTGTATTGAAAATAACTTTGGGACTTGCATCCTTAACATCACTGAACATAGCCTTTGGTAGAAGAAGAAGAAGTATTGTGATATGAGGTTATGAAAAAGCGAGAAATAAAACACAGTGAAAGTACCCACGTTGTTTAATTAACATAATACGAAGATATAATACTGTTATTAGAATAATACTTGAGATTGTACGAGTACCATGTTTTTGGCAATTTATTTTCTAAAACTCCCAATAACAGTTTCTCATTACTGACCTTTCCAGGACTACATACTGACCCTCATTACGCCGGCTCTGAAACGTCACAACTACGGTCTGGACGCACCTCGCGATGACGAGGAGTCCATACTCATAGAGAACTTGCTGCTGTGGGAGTGCTACTCTGAGTCTCAGCGGTGCATCTCCTGGGCTCGCACCCACTTCCAGGAATGGATGAACCAGACAGACCCCTCCAACAACAACAACCCGTAAGTACCCAATCACTTCACTTTCCCCTACTGCTATGGGAGTGCTGCTCTGAGTCTCAGCGGTGCATCTCCTGGGCTAGCACCCACTTCCAGGAATGGATGAACCAGACAGGCCCTTCCAACAACAACAACCCGTGAGAACCCGCTCACTTCACTCTCCCCTACTGCTGTGGGAGTGCTACTCTGAGTCTCAGCGGTGCATCTCCTGGTCTCGCACCCACTTCCAGGAATGGATGAACCAGACAGGCCCTTCCAAACAACAACAACCCGCGAGAACCCGCTCACTTCACTCTCCCCTACTGCTGTGGGAGTGCTACTCTGAGTCTCAGCGGTGCATCTCCTGGTCTC
>WYDE02058809.1:0-18361 GCA_009867175.2 Adela reaumurella | reverse complement strand
ACACTGAACTGGATGGAAAACACGAACTATTTTTCATAGCCGCTTCGACAGACCTTCATTCAGTGCGGTGGTACCAATCCGGGCGTGTTTAATCCTACCACTATGTAAGGACAAGGAAGTGACCTACAGTTTAACGTGAATTCGAACTACGAACAGCATCAACGGTTAAGCGTCCACCCATCCAATACCTGACCGCGCTCGATACCGAATGTCATAACACAAAGCCATGGACGCTGAGGGTCAAAGGGAACAACTTTTCGATAAAAAATGGTCTCATATCTAGAAAAAAAAATTAAGCTCCTCCATGTACATTGACCGCAAGATATTCGAAATATTTATGGGGTGGCCAATTTTTTTTTAAACATACGTAATAAAAAAAGGCGGAGAGAAAAAACTATTACTTTCGCCTACGATGTTTAGAAACTGTAAGTATATAAAATTTTTGACGTACCTACGGTTAAAAAATAAATGTTTTTTTTAAAATTATGACGTATTTATTGTTAGTAATTTTTAAGTTCTCTAGCAATAGGTAGGTAATAATATAAGCACATAAAATAAAGGAATGAATACCGCGTGCATGCAGGCTATATCGCGTTACGAAAATATATACCCGTACACTCTTCTTCTAAATAACAAATAAATAAAACCCTGAAAATTCAATTTAAAAACCAGGTAACACAATAACCTCATCACTGTGTTGCAAAAAAAGGGACTTGGACAAAATTTAAAAGAACTGATAATTCTGTTAATTATCAAGAATATATTATATTTAATGCACGTAGCACGTAGGATAAATTACATAATAATTAAAGTGTATTCGTAGATTTGCTACGCCACGGTGACGTAGCAGTATATCTCGTAGCACGGACGTAGCACCTCTACGGTAGTAACGGCTAAAGTGAGGAGTGCGTAGCAAAGTAAAAATAGTGCAATAAAGAATAACTTTTTCTACGAGGCACTCGTCGTTGTTTGTAAGTGAAATAGGCTATTCTAAAAAAATCAAAATGTGTTATTAAATATTCCCCGTGTGATTTTGATGCGCATCCCAATCAAAAATACTCAAAAAAAGACGTATTAAATGTAAATGTTAATAACGAAAAGTTGAAAAGACAGAAAAGACTGTGACGTCATTAGTCTAAAATCCATACAAAATGTAAAACAAAAGAACGCAAACGCGTGCGTTTTCAATGGAAACTTCGACAGGTGACATCATTGGCCCTTTTAAGTGAAGTGTGTATATCTTTTATAAAATGTTATATATAATATTATATTATTGACCAAAAATAAATAGAATAGGGTTATTTGTGTTTAAGTCACACGTAATACTAACATTTAAACAGGTTATATTGTAAGATTTCCTTTTCAGTTGAAGATAATATTCCCGAAGCGCGTACTCGCTCTCTACGAGAGTACAGACTCTACTGTGCATCTTAGTGGTGTGACGTAACGTGTGTCTCAGCTGTACAGGTTTTAAAAGCGGTGTAGTGATATCCCGCGTGTGTCTTATTAGGGAATTTAATTGCACTGCCTACATGCAGTATAAAAAATATTTCCTCTCGTTTGTACGAAATTGGCAAACGCGAACGATTCATTGCGTAAACGACGACATAAAACGACAATCAAATCTTACGGCTGTTAGCGTGATTTGTAGCAGTGATTGAAATCAGTTAAACTTAATCGACTACCGATTTGGATTGAATTAGTTTTAAGCGTTTATTGATCGTTCAGAGTTCGCATCGACCTTGACCGGTTTGGCAATATTTTATTGACATGATTTTCAACATGTGTGCGCCGGACGGAGGTAAGACTGCCGCGGAGGCGGCGCGCGGTGCGCCGGAGGCGGGGCGGCGCGACCGTGCACTCGTCCGCTCGGTCGCGCCGCGCGCGCTCGTCTCACCTTCCGTCCGGCGCGCAGTATCTTCCGCACTCTCTCATCCTCGCCCTTCTATTGACAGATCACGAGGCCTTCAAGGACTCCTTCGCCAAACGACCGATAGACTTCGACCTCGAGGAGGAGACCAGGAAGAAGGAGACCTCGAAATGGCTCGAGAACCACTTCGGTAGCGAATCGCGCTCGTCCCACGACTCTATCGGCGAAGAGATCGGACGTCGCGCGGAGCCGTCTTACTTTAATGTGACGATCAAGTCGAAGCCGACCGCGGAGAGAGACGAGGGCTACTACGGCAAGCCGGCGGCGGCCGGTCCGCCCCCGCCGCTCTACGACCGCGGCCTCAGGAAGACTAAATCGTCGACGCCCTCCGACGAGCGCGACGTACCCTCCAAGACCGGTGGCTACTTCAAGGGCATCGCGGACTGGTCGCAGCGACGCGTCGAGAAGCCGAGGATGCCCGAGCCGCGCAGCGCATCCCCTTCGCCGCCCGCGGTGCGCTCGCCGTACGCGAGCGTGGACAGGCTGGACCGCGCCTCCCCGAAGCGAGGATACAGCAAACGCGATTCACCTCAAGGCGGCAGCTCACCACCTCTAGGCCGCCGAGGCACTAGACCGCCGCCCTCGGACTCCGCGTACGTTTCGTCGTCGACAGTGCACAGTCCTCCGCGCGGTTCGCCCTTCCGCGGCGAGCGCGACCGCGAGCCGTCCCTCGAGGAGGATTACAGACAGGCGCCGGTCGTTCCCGAGCGGAAACGCCACGGGAAGCATCGCGTGCGCGAAGACCAGCGCTACGACAGCGGATACCGCAGCTCCTCGCGCAACGAAACATCCGGACGATCGCGCGATAGCGAGGGCGCCTCCGAACCACCCCCGGATTATTCCCCGCCGCCTCCTCGCGAGCGCCGCGCGAGCCCCGAACCGTCCCCGCAGTCCCGGAGGCGAGACGAGCGTAAACAGAATCAAAAGACGCGATTCGCCGCCGAAAGCGCGAGAAGACGTTCTCCGGCGCGCAAGCTCGGGTCAGCCATCGGTGATTCCATCAGGAAGTTGGTAGGGAAGATCCGCTCGGTGTCGTCGGAGCGACGCGCGCGTCGACGCTCCGCGGCCGCGTCGCGGACACCGTCGCCCGCGGACCACACGTCGCGCACGTACCGGCCGTACGACGCGGACCTGGCGCCGCCTCCGCCCGCGCCCGCGCAGCCTCCGCAGCGCTACTACCTGGGGGAGGACCCCTTCGCCGGCAGCATCTACGGCCGCGAGCACAAGTACGAGGGCGCCAGTCCGCGCCGCGCCGCCGCGCACGACAAACGCAACGGCAACGCCGACAGGTCAGTCTCTCATACTTGCTTATATTTTTTCTCATTATTAAAATTCTAGAAACAGTGGGAATTTCACGACTCCTTGTTTTTTTGGTCATTATTATCTTTAAAAGGTATCACTGATGATATCACAATGGAAATAAAAATGTTAATTTTTCTTAAAGGATATTAATGTCTTAAATATTTTGCGTAGGACGGGAATGATGTACGATTATTAGCTTCAGAAGTTCTTACGTTATAGAAACTTTTTAACTTTTTTTTATTTTGGGTAATTGATTTTAATTAATGGGCTTTGTCCAATATAATATGTAAGTATGTACATATATATATATATACCCATGTATTCTTAGTATTTTGTATTATAGTTTTTAACACCAGCGAAAACTGGTGCATTAGGCGATGTAGCCATCCTTGTCGGCTTCCATAAAAAATTCAAGCCTATTATTGTCTTCTTCATCTCCTAAGTATAATTCCTGTAATGCCAAACCGCAGCCATCAAAATATTTTCTTTTTTTTTCCTCCTGATTAAAAATAATCATACACTGAAATTCTCCAAAGTCTTACCTAAACCGTTGCATTTGTACGTTCATCAAATAACCAGCCAGTATACGTGGAAAATCGCCAGACTTCTCCAGTTAATTGTTTTTTTTTTTATTGAAACTGACACGAATAGCTACATCCCCTAATGAACCAGTTTTTCTGGTACCAGTGATGTCAGCCTAAACACCTTGGTGACTTATGTAGGTAGGTGCCATATCAGCGGTTCCCTCAATTCCAGCCGGCTACACTGATTGTGCTCTCTGATTGTGTGGGAAGAAAGTGCCATGTCACATAAAACATCCGCAGAAGCACTCAACAGGACACTGAAATATCTCAGTAATGACAATCGCATATTGGGAGGAGTAACGCAGGTTTTCGCAGGAGACTTTCGACAAACTCTGCCTGTCATTTCACGTGGTACCCGAGAGGACGAGGTAAATGCGCGTCTGAAGCGTTCGTACATATGGGCAACAGTGGAAAAACTCTCTCTTGCGATAAACATGCGAGCTCGTCTGTTCGGGGACGATAACGTACTTACTTTTAAAACTGGGTAACGGAAAATATATAGAGCGCGAGGGGTCCGTTTCCCTCGACAACACCCAGATGTGTGTCGTGATCAAAGATATCAAAGAACTGATAAATTTGATTTACCCAGACTTACAAAATATTGGAGCTAAACCGAAGTCATGGTTTCAGGAGCGAGCGGTATTGACCCCGAAAAATAAGTGAGTCCATTAATGATTTAATTATGAATCAGATTCAAGCGGTGTCCCGAACCTATTAATCGATCGACACTGTCGTCGATCAAGATGAGTCGGTGCATTACCCGGTCGAATACTAAATTCACTGAGTAAATCCGGTTTACCCATCCACAATCTTAAACTAAAACTTGGAGTACCAATTATACTACTGAGAAATTTGAACCCCTCTGAACTGTGCAACAGAACTCGAATACAGGTGACGAAAATGCACAACTACACGATAGAGGCGACTATATTGACTGGCTGTGCTGCAGGAGAAAATGAAGTAATTCCGAGAATTGCGATGATACCGTCAGATCTGCCTTATTAATTCAAACGCCTGCAATATCCTCTCAAGGTCTGCTTTGCAATTACCATTAAGAAAGGTCAAGGTCAGACTTAGAAATATGCAGGCGTAGACCTGCGGCAAAACTGCTTTTTGCACGGCCAGCTCTAAGTGGCGTGCTCTCGGGTCAGTAGTCAGTGCAGCATCAAATCTGTACCTTCTCGCTCCCGAAGCCAAAACAAGGAACATCGTGTGCATGGAGGCTCTGCGTCAATGCTCACAATTACATTAGAGTTACTTAATGAACAAAATTTGCTCGCGTTAAAATATTTTTTAATGATATCACAAACATAAAGGCGGGCGGATCCGCGGGCACAGCTAGTAGTGTATATATATCACAGTCGCCTACATTGAGAATGTGCGTGCCATGCTGGTGGCATATTGGAAGTCTCACTGAATTAAGAACCTCTATTCAGTGGGCAGAGCGCAATATTCAAAATTTATTCTAACGCCTAATTTCTAGGTAACATAAAAGTGGCACCAAAATTCAAAGTATTTTTTTAATTCCTTTGTTTGTCATTCTAAATTCACTACTGCAGCACTCTTGGTGGAGTCAAGAAATGACCATTTTATCTAGAATGAATTGTTTTACCCAAAAAAATTAGGCCATTTTTGACTCCAAAAAGTATGGTAATTCAGCACAGAATTTAGGAAATATCAAGGAAATACAAACTAAAAATTTTCTGTTACCTAGACCGCTTTTCTGTTACCTAGAACTTGTTGAGATGCAACATTTAGTGACGTGTCGTCCTAGTTAGGCATACGCGGAACACAAGTAACTAGGTACAGGTACCTTTGTACATACATATTTATTTACTTCTGTAAACTATTTGGTTTCGCGTGCGTGTAATGGAATACGCTGGGATGGTGGGGTTGTGTTTTCGATTTACGATCGCTCCCGCCTCTACATATTTTTAATTATTTGATCAGCGACCGCAGATAAATCAGCAATATTAATTGGCTACAAGTTCTCGGCGCAGGTTACAATTGCTTTAATTCATTTTCACTGCGCTGTGAATGCAATTAGCAAGGTGTGTTTTATTCAAGTCACAACCCTTCCTTGCGTGTTTTGCATTCGCTTTCTTAGTGCGTGCTTCGCACATAAATCACAATTGCAATCGCGTTTTACTTAGCATGTAGGCACACACACTACATAGGGCGCTGCTGTCTTAAGGGCCGGTTAAGACCCGACGTCTTTCATTTCTGGAAGGCGCGTAAATAAAATAATTAATAACACAAATTTAAAGAAGGACATTGAAAATTGTTTCCATTCAAATACACGGTTAAGCTGTATTATAAGATGATGTGTGTCAATCTGTGATATTCCGATTTAGCTAGAATTTCCAAATATTCTTTAAAAATGTTAACTCAATCGGAATGGCACAGACGACATGCATCATCTCATATTACTGCTAAACCACATACCGAGAATTCGAATTGAAAGAGTTATCTATATTCTAATTTTAATTTGTTTTATTAATTATTTAAAGTTTTATTTGCGCGCTTTCTTGAGGTAAAAAAAAAATCTTACCTTAACCTTAAGGCGACCGCGAGTAATGCGAAAAATCAACCTCTACCCAAATATTAGTTTTCAAATAACTTTATAATTGTAGTAACTTTTCTGAAAAAAACATTTTGGGCACGCACGCGGATAAGTAGTCCACGTGCAAACAGCACAACAATAATAAATAAGGTGAATTACATATAAACTGCCCGTTTCGCCAGTTAAAAAAGAGCCTAAATTAAAGTAATAATTTTTGACATTTATGAGAAAACTGCATAGAAAGTAGGATCCTATTCTTTAGATAGTTTGAATAGCTTCATATTTAAGTTAGTAATTTTTTTACCGCATCATTTAAAAAATTAATACTTTTTTTTTTATTAAAAACACCCGAAACTTTGAGTAAACGATTTTGAACTTTATTGCTTTAATCATAATTTAATAAAAAATAATAATAATTTAGTTTTAGGGATGCAATTAAAAAGTTATTTGAAAACTAAGATTTGTCATTGAGGTAGGTTATGAAGGTAACCAATATGTCTCATAAGCTGGACGGCTACGTTTGTATGGAAAGGAAAACATACTCATTGTACTGTTTCGGCGGTCACTTGTTATTATATTTATCGCAGATGTGAAACGAAAAACGAACTACATTATTTTATCAGTGGGTTTGGTAATGTAAAACATATTTTTTTTTGTGAAGTAACGCTGCAGTCGATGCACCAGATAAATTAACTTGGAAAAATACAAAGAAAAATCCCGCTGAAAAATCAAAGGGGTCCCGCTTCGGACAACATGTTGAACAGATATTTTTCTTTGTATATTTCCAAGTTAATTTATCTGGTGCTTCGACTGCAGCGTTACTTCACAGTAAAAATTGTAAGTAAATCGCCAACGACTGAATCGTAAAAAATTTAATACAATGTAAAACATATTTTATGTAACCATTTTCATAAAAAAAAGAGATTTGCGTTCGCCTAATTTGCTGTTATTATTTAATCCGAATTAAATATACATAAAGTTTTTAGAAGATTTCTGTGAATCCATACGTAAGTATATACCTACTTTAAAATAAGCAAGGTGCTCTTTCTTTCCTTGGGAAATAATCTACTTATATCAGTAGGTATTTAAGATATATTTGGGAAGATAAATACACCAAAAACCATCGACATCAACAACACGTAACAAAATATGCATACACAATATTTATTTCTTGTAATCTTAATTGTACACATATGTCTGTCTAAGTAAACATATGATTGTAGGTAGGACATAATCGTACATACCTACGTTTTAAACCGATGAGTCTAAGGCTGCGTGGGTGGGTATGGGATGGGTTCCAGCCCAATCTGTGCCCCAGGTATATGAATTCGTCGCAGCCATGGTCTTTGGACGCCGCCAAATGGGTGAGACCGCTCCCAAACTGAACGGCTAACCTCTTAGCTGTGTGTCGCCATTCAATTAAACGCCTAGGCGTAAACCGCCTAGGCGTTTAATTGAGAGTTGTAAGTTAAATTGTAAGAGTTTATCTAGCTCAACGTTCAACGACTTGGCTGTCTGAAAGCTAGGCCGTTGAAAACGGCTGATGAAAATCCGCCGGAGCTACAAATGGCTCTTTTTTACCACTTCAGCGTTAGCAGTCATTTAATGATATGATGTCAGCAGTTTGTGTTTGTTTGTTAAAATGTGATGGATTTGTGATTTGGTTGTGCAAGCTTCCGCATTATCTTCAGCCTTGCGGGATGTCAGCCCCTTCGCCCGTACGTAACAAGGAGCAGGCTCACAAGCGAACCGTGGCAGCATCATTACAATACAAAGCATACAATACATTACAATTTCATTCGACCAAATGTAAATGTAAAATGTAATATTTTGATAAATTCAAGTGTAGTGTACTACCATAAGAATGCTGAATAAAGAACTAAGAAGAACTAAGAACTAATGGCTAAGCGTCGTTCAGTGCTTTGGCTAAATGTTTGTTTCAGCCACTTGGCTGAGCGTCGTTTAGCCATCAATTGAACAGAGCTACTTAATCTACCGCCTAGGTGTTCAGTTCAGGAGCGGATTTAATCAGTTGGCGACTACATCTACATGACTGAGTTTCATTGGTAATGTGTACTGACCAGAGTAAAGTGTCAAATAATTCAACTAAAAAAAACTGCAAAAATGTTAAATACAAAAGATGATTTATTTTTATGTGTACATAAAAATATTTACCGTGTGGGGCCGGTACTTAAAAGAATAACGCCACTGCATCTCTTCCCATGCATGTCGTAAGAGGCGACTAAGGGAAAAGGACAAGATGCCGTGCTAAAGGGTGACAGGCTCGCCACCTCTCACCTTGGCACGGTTCTTCCACCGAGTCATGCAGTAGGTGGGTCTTCGTGCCTTACATGCTGCTAGTTGTCTCGTCAGAATACCTAGAATGTGGTGATCGGTATTGTGCTGTAATTTACCGGAGTTCTTGCAGCACAACACTGTTTGCACTGCTTACCCCGACTTTCGGGTTTTAGTATGTATATATGTATAAAAACACACACAAACACAAAACAACATATAGTAAACTAAGTGTCAAATAATGAAAGTAGAAAAAAAACTGCAATAATTTTATATTTTAAAGATGATTTAATTGTATGTTTACATATAAATATATACGTGTGTAGTAAAACTAAATTTACATAATCATATAGGTAACCTAAGTATATAGTACCTAACTAAAACGTTTCCTGCATTCAAATCGTGCTAGCGGCTTTTTCTTATTTTATAAACTGCTAGGTATCTCCACCGATTATCTCTGCACTAGAAACAGCGGAACGTCCAGGAGCGCCGCCGCCGTAGGAGGAGGCTGGCTCCATATTTCTCCACACCCACATTTTCCCACATTGCCGCAATCTGGCTTACACCGGAACAGAGCTCTAGTTTCCATAGACTAAGCCATGGAGGCTACGGAAAGGAGGCCTATCTCTCGAAAAAAATATTAGGCATAAAAGTGTATCTGTTCCTCAGTCTGTAACAGGTAGGTAAGAGTATGTACAGTTGAAAAAATTATCTCTCCGATTGACACTTTTTAGGTAATGTGCTGGTAAATCCAACTACTTAATAAAAAAATATAAGTATATATTCATACCATCACACCTTTCCACGGGGGGTATGCGAGACGATTGAGCGCCATGTAACTTCCTCACATACATCCTTGGCTGCATCCACTGTAATACATGCTAGTCGATTGCGGGTGCTGTGTTGTTTCCCTTTCCGTAAAAGGTTTCCATTTGGTCATGGTATGTTCGCCTAGGGCGGCCACGTTCGACCCTTCCTTTCTTCCACATTCTCTTCACAAAAATTGGTTAATAAAAATTAAATACAATTAATATGTGTAAAAATTACAAATTTAAAGTCCGCTTTGTGGGCTTACCTGCACAATGGATATTTGGTGATACAAAAAATCTCGTTCATACAGACCAATAAGGATAACCTGACCATGATGATCGCTGCAAACACAATACTTTCTGAGCGTTGTTCCGCTAGGAGTGGTGTTATTGGCTGTGTTTGACCTTATCTCGAAAGTCAGGCCACAGCCACCATGCCGGTTTACCATATAAAAATATAGATTTACGTTAGAGTTACTGGAGTTGCCAGATACTTTGTCCCATAAGTCGTTCTACGCAATACAGACGCTCAATATTGAGTAAATCATGCCTATTAATTTTTAGTAACGAAATTACTTACTGTCAACTTCACTTTATTATTGATTTTTTACCACAATTAGTTATTACACTTCCAAGCCGGTTGGTCACCATGGAAGTGTATGACTAAAATCGTCTCATATCATCTAATGAGAGAGGCCTGTACCCAGCAGTGGGGCGAATGAAATAGCTGCAAAGGCGGGATGGAGCTATTACTATCTGGCAATCGCTTAGAAGCACGTGTACACAAATCCATATAGGAGGACAGGGCCAAATTAATATCATGCCATGTATTCCTGACGTTCGTGGAAATAAACATACGTTCAATCTGTGTAGTTATGACGTTAAATTCGTATGACGATAGCTAAACCGAATTAATTCTTACTTTTTATTTAATTATGCACGAAGCAATAAATAAAGTTCAGAAAAGCTTACTCAACGTTGCGGAAAAAGAGTTTATATTTTTGGAATACTTAAAACAAATTATTGCTGTTTTTTACATGCTGTTACTTCTAAGCACCAGAACCCTTTAATTTTCATATTTTAGTGAACTTACTAGATAATGGTGTCATGGAGCAAGTACGAAGAACATAGTTTCGTTGTAAGAAAAAAAATTATGTAATGGTTGTCCATGCAAAGGTTATGTAGGGTAAGGACCAGTGCATTGATTGGACCTCCTTGTTCTTTCGAGAACCAACCGTGCTAAAAATCTGTTCTACGAGGGAAAGGGCTAAGAGGAGATGCTCCTCTCTAACTTGGACCCGGCAATGCCGCTACATTCCAGGTTGCGAAGTTAAGTTTGCCTGAGCGTTTTCGCTGCCCTCGCTTAACCTCGCGTAAAATTATAATTTGAATACTATTTTCCGCGTATGTTTGCACGTATAGAGAGTATTTTCCTGAGTTTCTTTACATTGTATTATTATTTCCTTATACAAATCAGTTTTTGTATTATGATTGTTTTAGTTGTCATATATCTAGTTGATATGAATAGACCTCTGAAAGTCTCCGTAATTGGACTGATCCAATGAAAGGAACCTACGGTTTTTATTTATTTGTTGATATAGTTTTTGGGTGACGACACGGGAGAATTGTTATGTGTAATTAGAATTAGCCAACTCCGATGGTAAACAGCAATGCAATTACTTTGAATATGCAGCATATTTTGCTTACAAATGTATCTTTTCACTTTTTCAACTTTCTTGTACTTCTTAATTTACATTTACAACATATATTATAATTTTAAACACTTTTGCACTAAAATTATATTTTTTTTAAATTAACTACCTACTAAACATGTGAAATACCCATAATAGGACCACAGTTTTCTATTCCCTAAGTCCAATCAAGACAACTCAGTGGTACAATAAAGGAAGAAGTGGTCCGAAGAAAACAAGACTAAACTGACTAGACTGTATTTTCTCACCTTTGCGTTACAGTTAGAATTGTGGTATTCTACGGAATAAAAGTTTATGTAAAGGCCTACTAAATTAGATGTCTCATGTCATTATGATACTTCAATTTCAGCTATCCCAGCACAAAGTACATAGTTTTGTGGTCCAATCATGGCAATCTTACCCTTGCGAAATGTGGTGAACGGTGTTGTGCTGTAACTTACCGGAGTTCTTGCAGCACTACACCGTTTGCTCTGCTTACCCCGATTTCGGGATTTAGCGTGAGTGATATATATGCATTTATGTAAGTAAACGGTAAACCAAAAATTACATTTTTTTTTTAAATTGGTTGACTTTTTTACAAAGTTCACGGGTTTTTTTTTTATTTTAAAACGATAGGGTATTGTCGATTAAAAAAGGATCTTTTTTTATATTTGCACTGGTTTTCCAGTCCATAGACTGTTCCAATTATTTTGGGCTGTATTTTCAAACAGATAAAGGTGTATTTCTTATGCGCCTTTTTACGCCACACCCTGCGCCAAATGCGTAAGTAATGTACTGAAACTCTGAAAGTTCCTATTTAACTGAAAACCAAATTTTAATTAATTTGAAACTTCAAGAATACTCGCTAAATAGTTATAATTTCAATATACAAGAGTGCAATCTTCGCTCTATAGAAATTACTCGAGAAATTCGGTCTATTATTTCAATATTTTTTGTCATTTCTACGAACTGTGTGTACGGTGTGGGGCCGGTACTTAAAAGAATGACAACACTGCATCCTTCCCTTGCATGTCGTAAAAGGGCGTCTAAGGGATAAGGACAACATGCCATGCTAAAGGGCGACAGGCTCGAAACCTCTCACCTTGGCTCGGTACTTCCACCGAGTCATGCAGTCGGTACCTTACATGCTGCTTGATATCTTGTCCGAATACTGCAGCACAACACCGAATGCTCTGCTTACACCGATTGTCGGGATTCAGCTTGAGTAATATGTATGTATCCTACGAACTGGTCTGTATCACAAAGCCAAGAAATGCATATAACATTTGGTTCGTGACTTTCAAGTGTTGATATAATATTGTTTCGAAAACCGCTTCAATTTTGAATTACACGAGAAAAATCAGAAAAAATGTTGCACCGAAACCTCGCACACGACGTATGTGCAGCGAAAATATTGAAACGAATTGCGCATATATTTTTCGTAGCTTTGTATGACTTTGCGGCTTCATTTATGTCATCGTTGAGCATATAGCGCGGATTGGCGCAGTAAGTAGCGTCAACAGCCTGGTGGAAGATCGCTGTTCTTTGTTGTGTATCTAAGGTCTAGCTAGACTCTGCTTATCGGACGGTGGTTACCATACAACGATGGCCTGAACCCGATAGGCGCCGCAGCAGCCTTCGTTGACGTTTTTACTGCCCCACTTTGTTATGGCCTGTCGATAATTTTGCCGGGGTGCGAGTCCTGACTCTGTGTAGCGGAATATTTAGTGCGATGTTGGCTAGCCTGGTGGATGCACGATCTAGATAGGTTAGTGCATGCTCTGCGTGTTGGCGATACCGTATCGGAGATGTTTAGGACTTGTTAACGCCTTCACAGCTTTAGTGTTGCCACTGAATTTAGAAGGACATTATTTGCTTACTTCAGTAGCTGTACTTAGTCACATAAATATTTATAAAAGATAAGGATTCTGACTGAGTTGTGCCATGTACATCCTTGAAGTTGCTAAATTTTTCCTTAAGAATCAGGAAACTTACCAACTAAACCGTGACTGTCACAGCTCAACACGAGACATAGTGATCTGCTGCGTCCAGTGAAACAGACTGGCCAAATCAGAGAGGTATCCGCATGGGGCTGGTCCAGCGGTGTACAAATAATTGACTATAAGAAACTCTCCAACAGATGTTACAATATAGGTTATGTTATAATGTAGTTAAAATATTTTCTGATCGGAAAAGCGTACTGTATTGTGGAGGAGTACCTCAACGCCGTATAATAACTTTTTTAAATTTAAATATATTTATAATGTGCACTGGTTGTGAATCCTTACCGTAATTTCGACAATTTATATTATTTGTTTTTCAATGTATTTGAATACAAATGTATTTACAAATGACCTATAATGAATACTATAATTTTTTCAAAATCTGAATGATTTTTCGCCGGTTGCGCGCGAGCTGTCCTGACGATGCTCGCGTCGCAGCGGGCGAAACATGTCGATTACGATATCAGCAAAGGCCATCGAAAAAACAGTAATATCTAACAATATTTTACAAATTAAATTTAACTTATTGGTAAGGCTTATTGCATTTCTTTAAGTCCATGAAGCGTTATATATATCTTTCAATCATTATAAAATTGTAAGATTATTTTTTCTATGATAAAATCCCCACAACTTAATATTGTAATTATTTATTTCTATGAGGTGTTACCGATACTGTAGCCGATAAGAGTACTGTCGTAAAGTCCGGGGTGAGTTTGAATAACTTCGAATAAAATTTGGTGAAATTAGGAATGTGAATGCGATACTTTGAATAATGCATTTGCATCCATAAATATTAATTTAACACTAAATTGTATCTGCCTGTCTGTAGGTGGGTGGAAACATATCTACATGAATAAGCAATAATCTGCGCCACGAATCGTCTATACATTGTCTAATTTTCATGCGAATGACTTTATTACTTTCACACTGTTGTTACTCCAGAATTAAATAGGTAAACTATGTCAATATTCACCGTAAACACTATTTGATTTTAGTATTAAATCAATCATTGTTTGGAAAATCTAATTCTACGTATAATAACCGTAAGTACAGAAAACAAGGTAGGTTTAAACCAGATTTTTATATAATATTCGGCAAAGATTAAATCTGTCTAAATCACTTTGGAGGTCCCGACAGTCGTTGATGTTTCGTATAATTTTGTAAATCTTTATGTCGTCGGCATATACTAAGAAGAAACAATTGTTGAAACACTTAATTACATCGTTTAGGAATAGAATAAATAAGAAGGGCCCTAAGATCGAGCCCTGCGGGACCCCGGAAGGCTCGACTACACAACTCGCTGTTTTCTATTAGAGATATAAGAGGCAACCCACCTTAATAGATCGCCTTCACTGTAGCCGGTTGGAATTGGGGGAAGTTCTGACATGGCACCACCTACATAACTCACCAAGGTGTTAAGCTGACATCACTGGTACCAGAAAACTGGTGTAATAGGTGATGTAGCCTTCCTTGTCAGTTTCAATGAAAAAAACATAAAGTTGCGGAGTTGGGTTGCGGAGAAGCCTAGTTGGTGAGCGCACGCCTCTAACTTGTGAGGTCGAGGGTTCGATACCTGGTAATGACATAGTTTTTCCGGATTTTGAAAACTCGGTTTTGAATTTGTATGCAAAATTAAAATACATCCCGGTGGAGTAAAACACCGTGAGGAAACCACGAATGTGCTGTAGTGTATAAGGTTGACTGGAAGAGATTGTCTCCGGCAATAATTCCACCGTCTGCTAAGCGGAAAAGTCTATATTTATTTTATTTATTTTTTAAAGTTGCCATGAAATTTACCTTTCGCAATAAATCAGTCTTCTGCAAAAAAGAACAATAAAATAATGAAATGATATGCATCCATTTAATTATTTTATTGTTCTTTTTTAAGAATGTTTGTCATCACATTATTGATAATATCAGATATAATACAAACATTGGAACTTGGAAATTAGCTGTTTTGTGTGAGTAGGGACAAGCCTTCAATGATTAACTCTTGCGTCTGGATTTACTTAGATAATTATATATGCTGACATAAGGTACCTAAAGATAGTGCATTCAGCCTTGTTCACAGTTTACCGGTAGTGTCGGATTCATTACCGGTACAATTCAAATTATGCTGTTTTGAGAAAATGCATCATATTGACCGAGTCATTAAAGATGAGCCTCGGAATGCACGCGGCGACATCGGAATGTGCTGCTAGAACAGACAATAACTCACAAATCTACGTAAATTTGTGATATGCGCTCTCTGTAGATGTATGAAGAGGCATTAACAAATATTTATGTAGGATTGTGAGTTTTTGTCTGTTCTAGCGGCACATTCCATTGTCGCCGCATTCATTTCGAGGCTCATCTTTAATAAATCGGTCTATACAGCCTAACGCTTCTCCCCAGCTCTGTAAAAGTGCTCACCATCGCATCCGTACTGCGGAAATAGAGTACCTAACTTATGGAAGTTGAGATAGAGTATAACGAATGTAGCTACTGAACAGGAAAACAAAATGTCCCCCACAGGCCCTGCCGCCATTGTTCCTTGCTGGCGTGGCGTCGTCGCACGGAGCTCTCTGTAGATATTTCCAAGCCATTTGCTGCTTTGTGGACGGCGAGCACTGAGTTACGAACGAACGAACGAACCTACCTACGGGTCGTTGTGACGCCGGATCCTGATCCGCATTCTCCGCCGAAGTTTTGCAGTTCTATCTCACTCTAACTCAGAGTTTAGAACATAGAAGCACTGTGGTGGTTGCAACGTTTCGGCGGAGTGTGGATCCGGCCTGGTGGTAGTGGGCGAAGCGGCGAGGCGAGGAGTAAGTCATAGTAGAATCACTGAAGTAATAAACCACCTGGTACGAATGTTACGTGGATGGTCCTCTGGAGCGTGACGTTGTCGGCTCTCAGCTGCCTGATGGCCTCCAAGTACCAGATGCCGACGCACTTCATGTCCTGGGTGCCGCGGCCGTAGATGTTGCCGGCGCTGTCCATGGTCGCGTTGAACGGTGGGTATATCCATCCATCCTGCGAACACCCACACAAGAACAACAACGTCGTTATTCATTTATCAGCGTCGTTGGCTCAGTCGTTGCGATATTCAGTATTAGATTACCGAAGTTAAGCAATGCCGAGGTGGTAGCGTTAAACCCACCCGGGTTGGTACCACCGCACTGAATGAAGGTCGGTCGAAGCGGCTATGAAAAATATTTCGTGTTTTCCGTCCAGTTCAGTGTAGCCGGCTGGAATTTAGGTAAGCGCTGATATGGCACCTACCTACATAAGTTACCAAGGTGTTTAGGCTGACAGTGATGTTCCTAGTACCAGTGACGGTACTAGGAAAACTGGTTCAATAGGTGATGTAGCCATCCATGTCAGTTTCAATAAAAAAAATAAAATCGACACCCTATAAGTTAATTTGTTGCAAATTAACTCTACTATAACCCCCTGAAATTAATGTATCGAATTAGCAAATACCATGTATATTTGCAAGATTCAAGTAAGATTATAAGAGTGGTACGTATAATGTAGGTCTACGAGACTTTTCGATTATAAACTCCTACAATTATGTACCTATTGCAATAATATACTAATATGTGTAATATCAAAACCATTTAGTTTAAATTACTGTAACTCCTGTTCAAATTACTGAATTAATTGCTAATCTTACTTTACAATCTCTGCCTCTCTATCAGATTGAAAATAAAATTACTGTAAAGTCGGCTCCATTACTAAACCCCTGACGCGCCTCCGCTCCGCTACGCCGCCCTTCCCGCCGGTTGCCCCACCAGGGAAAAAACTTACACAGTATAAAACAAAAGCTTAGCATTCGCGGCCTACAGATAAGCGGCACTCGTCGCCCGCACACCCCGCTCCGCCGACACCCTCGCACGCACCCCCGCCCCGCCCCAATCAATTTCGGCCAACGCAGCTGTTTTGCTACGCACCGTTATTGGGTTATGGGGGTCGCGCCACTAAGGAAAGTGCTGTCTGTTTCTATCCTGTCAATTCTAACAATATCGGATATATCCTCGCTATCCACTCTGGGCACTGTTTTTATTAAAGCCACTTTTCTTTAGGCTCGCCGTCCGCGCGACCGCTGCGTCCCCGCCTCCTACGCCGCGTCGCGGTCCGTCGGGACTAGATTGGTTTCCTGCAAGGGAAACTTAGTTAAGTGTCCGGAGCCTATCTTGACCTCCCTAGAGAGGGTTGGAAGGATAAGCTGATTTTGTGATACATTTCGGTAACACTCCGGACACGCATATGTGCTCTCGCCGCCCTAGTTCGCGTGGTTTGTTTTTAATATCGCGCGGGGCGTGCGGTCCGGTCATCGAGGAACGGCGAGACAGGTAACATTGTGGGCTGCAAGAGATAGAGAAAAGTAATAGAGTTAAATGTTTAATTCCCCTCTTCGCTTTGCGCGAAGGATAAGCTGATTTTGTGATACATTTCGGTGACTCTCCGGACAAGCATATGTGCTCTCGCTGGCCTAGTTCGCGTGGTTTGTTTTTAATATCGCGCGGGGGCGTGCGGTCGGGTCATCGGGGAATGGTGGGACAGGTAACATTGTGGGCTGCAAGAGATAGAGAAAAGTAATAGAGTTAAAAGTTTAATTCCCCTCTTCGCTTTGCGCGATTCGACGGCGGCGGTGTGAGCTTTAAACTCCATTCGGAACGGAACCCTCCTTTGCCGCGATCTATCTCATGCATATTGAAACGGAAGCGGGGCGCGACGTTCTCATGTAGCCGGCAGCCGGCAGCCGGGTGAACGGAACCTCCACTGCGCGATAATTCAGTTAGCTCTTACGTGGTTTGCACGGCGCCACCCCACCCCGCCCCCCTTCCCCGCCCCTCTCTCTCGTTTAACTCGGGATAACATTGTCAAGTCTAATTGCTCAGGCGGACTTTCCAACTAACAGGAATGTTGCCAAATTTCCGGAAAACTGAATCATAAAATGCAACTTTTCATTATGCATCCTAACTTCGTCCATTTTCAATGTCTTAAGTAGACACTGTAATGTGACAATATAATACTAAGTTATGTAGTATAGTTGAGGTACTCATACATACATACATACATACATATCACTCACGCTCAATCCCGACAATCGGGTAAGCAGAGCAATCGGTGTTGTGCTGCAAGAAATCCTGTAAATTACAGCACAACACCGACCACCACATTTCGCAAGGTATTCGG
>WYDE02058699.1:0-12199 GCA_009867175.2 Adela reaumurella | reverse complement strand
ATCCGAACCTCGGTCAGCCTTTAACGGTCGAGCGGTCACCCATCCAATTACTGACCGCACCCAGCGTTGCTTAACAAGCAATAGCGACAGTTGGCTCTCTGCACCACTGAGCTGTTAAGGCTGACAATATGTATATGTGTCAACAGATAGAAGACCGATCTCAAACGGCTACATGAGTCTCCAAAGACCGTCATCGCAGAGGTCTACGGGCAAGAGTTCTGCCGACGACCTGAGGTCGGAGCCAGACGGGGCCACCTACGGTCAATTCAAGAAGAAAGACCCTAAGATGAATCCTACGAATGTGAGTTACTTTAATACTTCATATGTTTTAATGTGTATCGAAATAAGTGGATGAAAAGACGATGTTCAGAACGACACCGTGTTAAATTATATTCTGCAAGAATGTCATATGCCATTAAGCCGGAATAGCGTTTCACTATAACAAATTATTTTGAGAGGGAAGCTTGGCCAATTTAATATTACTCATAGGCAATAATATGATTTCAGTAGCTGTGCCGCAGCTTTGCTCGCATACAATGACTATACCGAAGGCCGAGTTGCATAGAGTTAAATCTTTAATAATTACAAATCAAGAGAGAGACCGAAGGCCGAAGGGCATTTTTCAGAATCACTTTTTTCACCAAAAAGTAACGTGGCCAAAGGCAGAACTGGGTAGAGTTTAACCTTTCACAATACCAAACCAAGAAGAACTTTTGAGCGAGGCGAAAGGCCGAGCTGCGTGCGTTTGGAACATAACACAAATACAGGGGCGCTTAGTTCGCACTTTAGGCAGCAATACTGTAAATGGATGCATTCCCTGCCTGCCACATGTGAACATATTGTGAAACGGTGACGTCGGAATCGCTCAAAACAGCTCCTCAGATCATTCGCCGTGGAACAGCCGATAGGCGACACTAAGTGACCTAATATCTCTGCGGAGCTGCAATGGTTCAAGTTTGCAAAAACCACGAAGTTGGTGACTATACGAACTGCACGTTTTTGGATCGAGCCCAACAAGCCAATTCGATACTGAGTAGCTCCACCAGAAAGATGTGAGCAACACTCCCCGCATAACCTCACCTGCGACTTGAATAGCAGCAGGATTTGGCTGGACGTGAAAGTATTTCAGCCCCATATTAAGAACGCCATTATTTTTAGGCGAATTTAACATTATCCTCGATTTAACCTAGAGCTGCGTGCAATTATACATTTCATACAAAGACGTAATTTTTTGTGTCGACCTGCGCGACCTTCAGTCTCGCTCAAAATTACTTCCTGGTTTGCAATGATGAATGAATTACTCATGCCACTCGACCTTCGGCCTCGCTAGGGTTGAGCCATTATAAGCGAGGAAATCCGCGGGCATAGCTAGTGGAAAATAAATTAATGTAATTTAAATACGCAAGCGAATTATTTTCACACAATTTTCTGAATTATATACAGAAAACCATTGCAATTTTCAAGATAATCCAAATAATTTGGTTCTTGAAATTTTTTTATCATCCGACTAGACGGGTGCCTTCTTATTAACATGAACGTTTCAATAATAAATTATAGCAAAAACCAATGAATATTAAAGTGTATAACATTTTGGAAAGTTCCGGCTCTTTTCGCGGCGAATTTATCGGATTGTTCCGACGTTTCGAACAGAATGACCTGTTCATGGTCACGGAGACGTCCGCTCGCTACGAGAGCGGCTAACGTACTGACAACAGCTATGGCTGCCTTCTAGAACCTTGTTCTAGAACTAGGTTCTAGAAGGCTGCAATAGCTGTTGTAGTTCTAGAACCAGGTTCTATAAGGCAACCATAGCTATTGTCAGTACTTAACCGCTCTCGTAGCGAGCGAATGTTTCCGTGACCATGAGCAGGACGCTCTGTACTATTCGAAACGACGGAACAATCCGATAAATTCGCTGCGAGAAGATGCGGAAGTCGTCAAAATGTTGTTAACGACGGCTTTAGTTTGAAAAGTATTGTATTAAAGTATATAGCTTGATAAGATAAGCAAAGCCAGTATTTTGTATGTATTACCCTTAATTCTCCTGACTCAGAATTGTTCGATGCCCAAATATAACTTTATAATAGGACTACCTACTGTGAAGTAAAGTTGTTGTAAACATACTTACACCAGTAAATAACTTCCACAAATTAAATTACGCCAACAATGAAATACACGTAACCAATTTACGTATACTTATCACAAAACAGACGCTCTGGCTTAAAAGTTGGCCAAAGTTATGCTTAGCGAGAAATCAGACAACCAAACGTCAAACACGTAGACGAAATTCTTAAACTCGGCGACGGCAATATTAAATGTCTAGATGAAAGAAGTTTTTCGACCCAAACTTTATAAGTAGCACTCCGGATTAAAAACTTCTGAAAGCTCTGTAATGAAAAACACATTTTGTATTATTTTCTGCTTCGAAACTCCGAGACATCACTTATAATCCAATTTAATTGTTATAATCAAGATTGTATGAGACTTTTGAAGATTTTAACGCTGTGTTTATTATAGTCTTTATAAATGGTACAGAGCGTTCATAACGATCACGGGTTTTCGACTTCACAAATCTATTTTTGTTGTTTTTGAAGAATGACTGTTGCGAGTTATATATAAATACTAATTAAAAAGCAGTGTTTTGGTATTTTTGTTGCCTTGAATAGCATGCGCAATTTTATCACAACCGATAGGTGATATTAATTTCAATCAAATTGGTCTGCAGTAATCGCGATTTTACATATCTTTTCCCGAGGATTTGTACTTTTAATTTAACGATATTTGTGGCATTTACTTTAATACTATTATTGCTTTCGACTTTAAGGTGATTATTATTACTTTCGTCACGAAAAAATATAATCTGTCATTATTTTCGACGTTAATTTTGCAAATAAGACCCCGATTGGCTACTAGTTTGGCAAGCGACACCGCAGAGTCGACCCCGCTAGCGACTCGGCTGAGATAGGGTCATAAGTCGGCAAATGTGTTAATGGACGCCTAAGTTATTTTGATCAGATTCAATCTGAAAATATGTCATAATTATTAAAAAATTTTAAAATGGTGTGGTTCTTTAGTAGTAATGAATAGAATAACCAGAAAATCACCACAGAAAGACGAAAACTCAAGGAATTTTATAGTGTCAGTCAAAGGTTTTTTTTCTTTTAAATACGGAAAAAATAACAAGAAAAAGTCAATGGAACACCTTTGCCACGCAAAACACTATACTTACATTTTAGTGAAATAATGTGTAATGATTTAAGACCTTTTCCAAATTAGTCATAAGGCACAATGGTGTCAGATTAACCGAGCGGACAAGAGCACGCCTCTCAAGCGGGAGGTGCGGGTTCGATACCCACTGGGAGCAAAATATTTATACCTAACTTTAGAATTTATGCTAAAATGGCCGCTGACAATAAGGTGAAGGAAAACATCGTGAGGAAATCACTTCCAAGCCGGTTGGTTACCGTGGAAATGTATTACTAAAATCCCCTGATATCATTTAAATGAGAGAGGCCTGTACCCAGCAGTGGGGCGAATAAAATGGCTGCAAAAAATTATGGGAAGGTAAAAAAAAATTCTCAAGCAAAATAAAAATTCCTTCATATTCGTGTTCTACTGATTGTATGGTATGAAGTAACAGGTTTGAATATTCGCCACTTGACAGCGGACACCCTGTATAAATAAATATAAACTTTTATCAGAATACAGCTGTATTATTTTAAATGTAGTTAGTACCTTTGTTTTTTTAGAAAGATAAATATAAATAGATAAGATAATAAGATAAAAAATATATTCAGAGGACATCAGCATTATTTATGTTACTCTAAATTGTCGATGCGCGGTGAAGAATCGTGAAAAAAAAGAAAACATTTTGGGTTTATCCTTTCGTCGTCGTAATGGTGAAAAACACCAGCGAGAGCATAGACTGCGAGTGCAAAGAAACACGCCTGCCGACGTCGTCGTCGTCCGCATGTTGCTCGACTAGCGCTGGCGCGTCGTCACTAGCGGCGCGGCTAGCAGCGCCTCTAGTGACGTAGAATTTACACGTTTGATATGCAATAAATCAATAAAAGCGATTTCATTTTTTATATAGGTTATATAGCTATAGACATTATTAAATTACTAAGATTCCCAATTAAAGATCCGTCTATTTTGCGGACATAAGAACCAAAAATAGATCACTTAAAATAAAAAAAAATAATATTTCGTAATTCTTGTTAGATCTTTATAATTAAACTTTCCCTGTTAAACGTTATATAGATACCTATATTATCGATGCAAAATAATTTTTTCTTGTTGCCTCCCTCTGCTACAACGTGATTTGTTTGCAATATCGATCTCGAATTCCTTTTCAGACTTTAGTAAACTTTAACTATTTAGTAATGTGGTTCCTGCTTCATTCATCAAATCCTCTTTTCCTGTAACTTACGATCGTAAATAATCAATTACCATCAGACCATTAATGATTCCTGTACTTACAGTCATACCACAGCCTGGGTCGCGCCAACAAAGGCGTCACGGCACGCAGCCCCATAGACTCTGGACTGACGGTGACGTCATCGCTGACGTCACACCGGCTACGACCAGAGGTCGTCACAACTTCCAACAGGGTGCAGGAGAGCTGCATCTGAACTGCAAGTGTGAACGTTGTGATTTGTGTGTTAAAGTTTATAATTACCTAATTAATAATAGTGCGATTCGTTTGTGAATTTTGAAGACATTAAAGTTTGGGAGTATTTAAATACACTAATAAAAAGACGATTTAAAAAAATGGCACTGTGAACATGAATATAAATATTTTACACATGTGGATGGACAATTCCACATAACCCGGTTAGTGTGTGTGCAAACGTAATCATCGTGTGTGTACACACACACATTCACATAACCCTCTCTATACGACTCTTTACCGGAGTAAAGTAAAAGTTATCTTTTTGTAGGTCATCTGTGGGTTTTGGCTCAGATCATTGTCGGATTTTCGTGTAATTTAAACGAAAAACGACATGCTATGCTCCGACATGGTGCCGTTAGGTTAGGTTAAGTTAGCCGGTTAGTTAATTTACCGAGGTATTTTGTTTTGTAACCCACATAAAATATTAAACTGGAATATTACTTTGAGTACAAGTCGTTCTTACAAAAACCAAACGTCGTCGGCCGTTTTCTCCGTGCGAGTAAGACTGCCAACTCATGAAAACGAAGCGATTCTTCGTCGGCCACAATAGTCATATATACCATGTGTGCGTTCTGTCATTTTCTTGTGCAATTAATTTACCATATGTGCGTTCTGCCCGTTTCTTTGTGAAATTCTGTTTTTCTTTTGTTTCATTAGTCTTTTTCTATGCGCATTTAATACCCACCCAGTTCGCCTCCTACGATAATGCTGTAAGGCTAGATGGTAAAATTCACAAAGACATAAATGTGATTTTCTTGCAGTACTTTCGTGTACAAATAAACTGTTTTATTGTATAGTTTTATGGACCAAAAAAATTCATCATGTGAGAATAGATGGAAGCGTCGGATGTAAATGTCTTCGGAGAAAATACCAGAACGCAAACGTAACTTCGACGCACGGTTCGATCGTATGAAGCTATCCTTATTTACAATAACAAAGATAGATGAATAAAATGGCAGAAGTGCACAAAATGACGCTCGATAAATTTTTATCCCTGTTTTCTCTTCAGGGTAGAAGGTGTGAAAACTTCCACGTACACAACAATCGTGTAAAATTTGGTATTGTTATGTATGTGGGAACACTCTTTATTTTCCATGTATGTATACCACCATTAGAACCAAACCTCAAGTGGGAATTGAAATAAATTAATTTCGGATGAAGTCCACCTCGCATGATGCTGCCATGTGTAACGAATTAAGTTAGGTAGGCTAGTTTAACACTGTGTATTTAACTAAGTGTTGCTGCCATATGAAAAAAAAATTCAAACGCTTTTCAGAGCGTTATTTATTAAAAATTGCCAATTTACTCTTACATAATCGGTAGGGTAACCCCCACAAGCTGTTTTGTTTTTTTTTCAAGTCATAGATAAATTTTTGTATTTAGAATTTGATATTAATTTCTTTTTATTTCAGTTTACTTGGAAGAGGGGATTGTACTGGGTGGGCAAAAGTCACGATGGGGTTTAAAAGGTAACATATTGGCACTGACGTTTAGTGTTCTGTTGTTTTCGCAAATTATAAAATACATTTTTGAGATTAATCTTAGATAATTTCAGCGTTATCCTATGTACCAAAATCATAAAATTCGATTTTGAATACCATCGGACAATTATTCAAACCCTGCGAGCATATCGCATATCGCGAGCATCTCCGCCATTTCCATTTTCCCCAGAATTAATAGCACCGGTTTTTCTTCTCTAGGGATATTTAAAAGAAAAGGTCTACATTAATTAACCCAGGATAATCAAGGCGAACATCCGAAATTAAATAAGGTTGCTAACTCCTCATGTTCTGAGGAAAGTAATAAGAAGTGCTTGCGAAAGAGCCCGTCTTTGTGAGCCTGTAAATTTCGGCCATACATGTGACGCAATATTTAAAACCAAAATAAAAATTATTTATTTAATTATCTGATAGAAATAAAAATTAATAAAAAAAATAAAAAAGTTCTAAATAGTCGCAACCCCTTTGTTCCTTATGCTCCACCCTATAGTAATTATGCGTTATAGGCTAGTAATAAGTTGACGAAGTGGCCAATATAAGCAAAATCGTTAGAGCTGTTTTTTAAATTTATTTCATAGAAAACAATTATGGCATGAAAAGCCTTATTTATCAAATTTATAAAAACTGAAAAATTACGCCTCTGAAGAATGTGTGTAGTGTGTAGTCCTAAATGTGATTTGTGAACGAAATCGGTTCAATGTTTTAGCCGCAAATTCGGGAGCCAATTCGAAGAGACGCGCGTAATTAGTTTCCATACGCATTTGTTTTCATTATTGATCGTTGTTGCCCTCAAATACGTCCAATTTTCTTTTCGTTTTTTATTTCCTGCCGCTTGAAAGTAAAAAAAGTAATATATTTTTTTAGTAATATCGCCCTAAGTTCAGAAATGTACTTAATCAAATTTATGGTGGGAACCGGAAACACCATAAGTTTCAAAGTGGTAAAAACTTATGTAAAGAATATGGGTAATAGTGTATCGAACGCAGTAATCTAGTGATTTTTATTTTCCTAAGACACTGGGCATTTATCATAAAAAAAGCTTATATATTTTATAATTTTATTGTAATAGTAATTTAAAACATTTAAGACTGCCTAAATACGAACTTCCTAATAACAGCAATAAATGGTTTCAAATACTATTTGCAACTGCTAAACGGACGTTTACATAAATTCTTTGATTACACAATATTGATGTTAGGGCGCGTAGGGAAGCTTAGGACGAGACCGGAGTTGATTTTCTCCATACTAATTCGTTTTCGGGATTTATATTTTCCCAAATCCTAAAAGTTGTCTGATTTAATATAATGTTTTTGTGTTTGTTGTATGTAATAAGGACAGTTTAGTCTACGCGCGTTTAATTTTTCTGTTATGATATATATACCTAAGTAATTATTTAATACAACATAATGAACCAATAAATAAAAATCACGTTTTGTATGAAAAACGAATTTGAATCTATGTTTTATATAAATAAAAAAATGTCATGGAGGCAGATTATCCTTATTACAACAAATTAATAAGTATTATAAAAATGGGATAAAGTTTAGAGGTTGGGAAAACTATAAATCCCTAATTTCGATTTTGCATTGTAAATGTAATCCAATAACTATATCAGTCTAAGGACTGAGAACTGCTTAAATATAAAAAAAAATTCTATTGTCTATACTAATTTTTAGTTGTAAAATTCTGTAATGTTCTATACAAATTATACGGTAAATCAAAAAATCTAATTTTATTGCTGTATTATTTGTATAATTTGTAAAATTTTTAAAAAATTACAACTAAATTGGTGCAATCGATAGCCAAAGAATTTGTCTTAAATTTTACAGTTATGTTCCCCGCTTAGATCCGTATTGTTTATTGGGGTGCATTTTCAAACAGCTCCCTTTAGCGTTACTACGCGCCTTAAGTGACTGATTCAAAGAGAAAGACAGGACGTGTTCAAATATATACATAGGTTTTAGTTTAAGTAGGTACCTACAATTATAATGTCGTAAATCGATAGGATAGATACTTTTACAATAATGTTTACCCAGCATTTGATTTTTTCTAGGCATTATATATTTTATTTAAATTAATGTAAATCTTATTTATAGTAAAAGTTCGTTTTACTTTTGTTTAAACATAGTGTATATAATCGTTAGTAGTAAACAAATAATCAACGCTTTTATTCTGTCGATTTGCTGCAACTTTGAACTAATTATGTCTACTAACAATGTGATATGAGTAACCTAATGTCTAAGGCCTGATTGCGAACATTTAAACTAAAGGTTATATAAATATAAATGTTAAGTCCTAAAAGGCTCATGTGTTGATCATTATATAAAAAATAATTTAATACCATATCTTCGTAAGTCCTATGTAAATATACAATAAATTGTAAATTATGTAAATATATGTTTTTCTTAAAATATTAATTGTGAAATGCTGAATACTAAATAGGTTTTAAATAATTTACTGTTAATGTGAATTTTTTGGTGATGCACTATTTTTTTTTTCGCTCATGGTAAACCAATTCAATTGCAAGTGAAAACACTTTTTTATACTTTTCTACTGTACTATTTCAAAATATAAAAATACTTTATGAAATATTCATACCTAATACTTAATTTCTGTACATAAATAGCGTCTCGCCTGTTTCCCAGTGGGGTAGGTAGAGACAACGAATCTCCACGTGCCGCGATCGGTATTATTCGTATCACATATTATTTCTGCATCATAAATAATTTTATACAATTAAAAATGTACACACATTTCTGTACAATTAAATTATTCTCATTACAGTCCAGCCGGTGAAGAATCTGAAAAATAATCATGTTTGTACATATGATTTTTTCGGTGACTGAAGTAGACTTCTTAGTTACTGCAAAAAAAACCTTTAGGCCTGCACCGACCAATAAGTTACTACCGCAAAGTCAACGCGGACTTATTAAATTTTACATTGTACATTTAGTATTTTAATCATCTGGAAGAAAATAAAAATAAAATTAATTAAATAACACAATTTTGAACTTAGTTATATAGAAAAAAAAAATTAATACATATTATTTTTGTGGCAATTTCAATCGTGTTCGAGAAAGAATAAATGTTTATTGTTTATTTTTTTCAACAAATTAATACACTTTTATTATATTTTACGGAACTGTGGAGACTAAAATGTCAATAATTGGAATTCTTCACACTAATAAATTAAAAAGTTTTGACAAAAAATTATTGCGCGCGCCGGACAGACGAAAATTTCCATCTACCCAACCCATCGTGCCTGGACAACATTTTAATAAACATTACATCTAAATTAATAAAAAAAATATAATATGTATTTTGTGAAAGTGAGTGTCAGATTAGCCAGGCGGACAAACGCATGCTTCTCAAGCGGAAGGTGCTGGTTCGATCCACACTGGGAGCACAATATTTATAACTTTAGAATTTGTGCCAAAATGGCTGCAGACACTACTGTCAAGGAAAACATCGTGAGGCAACCCACTTGCAAGCAGGTTGGTCACCGTGGAAGTCTATGATTAAATCCTCTAATATCGTGTAAATGAGAGAGGCATGTACCCTGCAGTGGGGCGAATAAAATGGCTGCAAAGAAAAGAAAGAAATAATTTTGTGACTATCAATGGATCACCCGAGCGAAGAAAAAAAAATTTTGTGACTATCAATAAATAAATTGAGCGAAGAAAAAAATATTTTGTGACTATCAATAAATGACATGAGCGAAGAAAAAATAATTTTGTGACTATCAATAAATCACTTGAGCGAAGAAATCATTATTTTGTGACTATCAATAAATCATTTGAGCGAAGAAATCATTATTTTGTGACTATCAATAAATCATTGAGCGAAGAAAAAATAGTACCTACCCTAATTGGTTCGCCTTAGGTTGTATTAGAAAACATAAGAAAATCTAGTCCGAATTTTATGTTGATTATTTTATGAAGGTGCTAAGCGTAAGTGGAGCTAGAAAGTCAATTGGGTCGACCCTATATTGTGGTTCACTTCGAGTTTGAACTAAATGACATGTTGTGAATACTTAACTATATATGTTTCGAAATAAATGGTCAAACATTACTTTTGACATTTTATTTTCGACCTTATCCCTTTCCCTTTTTGTAGAGAAATTAAATTATTCAATTATTTACATTATTTATAAAAAATGTAATACTGCCTTTTACGCTCATGATTCTGTGTTTATCAAATTGCCCATATTAATATTCATTAAAGAAATAAATAAGATAGGGGGTGAACAAGTTGCTAGAATGGTATACCTACTATGCATATTTTGACAGTATTATGACGTACGGACTTATATTCTGGGGTACGGCCGCTAAAATAAATAGAATATTTGCATTTGAAAAACTTCTGTCAGTTTGAAACCTACCGATTTATGTTGTGCAGTCTAGTTTACCCGGTGTTATGGGCTCACATCACGGACGTTGTAGGTGATGTAGCCAAACCGTGTCAGTTTCCATAAAAAAATAGTCTTCGAGGACCTAAAGCTAATGATTATGCAGTACATACAATTTACCAGAATTTACTATATGCAAGAAGATATATACCTACGGCATACACCAATGAGTGCTCTAGTACATATACAATAACAATAAAGAGTCCAACCCGAGTGCTGTTCAGTTCAGGTCGTTTACGTTCGTACGTATTGAAAACGTCAAGCAAGGCTTATATATTGTGCGGCACAAAGGCTCGCATCCCCACCTTACGTTATTATTCTGGTGCCAGTACCATTCTGCAGCACGAGAGTCAGTTCGCGAGGTACTGTAATTTTGCTAGGTACTGTAACTGTAGCTTCTGCCACAGCCTAGCATATTCAACTGTATCAATCGCCCGACTTGGGTCCAAAAAGCAGGCGTATACAGACATTTTCGGGCCGACATAATAGTTTACCATCTGCTTTAAAGAAAATATCTATAGCCATGTCCGTCGACACCCTTAGGGCGTCATCTATTCTGGCGAGGAGTCTATCTTACCAGTCTCTCAAGTATTTTGTCCATTATTGTGGAGAGAAATGGGCATTAATCACCTTCACTGTAATGTTCCCAGTTATATTTTTCACAATTGGAATTATAATACAATTCTCATCAAAGGAGGCGGCAAGCAAGTGTGTCTCAAGCAGATGTTGAAAAGGCTTGCCAAAATCGGAAAAATATTGTCGCCAGAGTGTAGGACGTGAGCTGAGACCGTCGTGACCTGGCGATTTGCCGCGTTTCATGGTAAGTAAAGTTTGCCGTACATCTTTATATATATTATTTTTACATTTATATATTTGTATAGTTCACATTCGCCTTGTCCCAACGACACTCGTGATCTTTTTCATTAGTCATTCGCTTCAGTTTTGATACGTCTCAGGAACAAATTTCTTGTGTGATGAGGATCCAGAATTCCTGAACTCCCTCCATGCTGGTTGATAAACTGTTTCTTTAATTTAATTTATTTGTTGCTATCCAAAAATTACACAAAATTCTCGTTTGATCTAGGATCATCAGTTATCAGTTAATGAATCTAATTATATTTGTTCCTGATTATTTTGTTGTGTATATGATTTTTGACGAAGGCCTGTCTTTATTCTTATAACATAAATTACTGACGATTCTAAGTGTATATTTTGTTCCTACAGATAATAAAGTAAATAAGTAAACATATTAATTAAAAGTAATCCGAGTTTTGAAGACTTGGATTTATTTTCGGTGAAAAGTATTTTAGGATACGCAATATGTTAGATGGCAGAACGGTAAACATTTTAATTTAAACAGTACCTATTGAATGAGAAAACTTTCACGCAACGAATTTTTACAAGTAATTAACTCATCAACGAATAAGTATATATGTACGTCTAAATTTATGTATTATTAGTTATTCCTATGCATATGTAATATTGCATGTTAATATATGTACATATATTTTCTTATTTATTCTGTGTAATCTATTCTACATCAAAATTTATAAAGATATTCTTAGTACGCCTACATACTCACTCCTACATCCTAAAGGTTAGTTTGAGAGGAATGCCCAA
>WYDE02058588.1:0-12201 GCA_009867175.2 Adela reaumurella | reverse complement strand
AGGAAAACACCGCGAGGAAACCTATACATTAACAATACGAAAGTGTTGTAGTGTATAAAGGTTGACTGGAAGAGATTTCCACCGGCAATAAGTCCGCCTTCTACTAAGCTGAAAAGTGTATTAAAGTGCCAATGTACTACAAAAATGCCTACCTTTACTAATCTAATAAATAATAGCAAACCGTGATAAATGAGGATACCAGGAACAACAATAACTTTTGTACGCGAAGCTATAGCGTAGAGTGAAGAGGTCAATGGGTACTAGGTATATGCTAAGTAAGCATGCACAAAATGCTAACGGTTGTAGTTGCATACACTCAAAGAGCATACACTGTTTGTAACCTACTCAAAGTAATACCGAAATACCTACCTTACACTAATCTAATAAATAATAGTAAACCGTGATAAATGAGGATACCAGGAACAACAACAACTTTTGCACGCGAAGCTATAGCGTAGAGTGAAGAGGTCAATCAATGGGTACTAGGTATATGCTAGGCATGCACAAAATGGTAACGGTTGTAGTTGCATACACTCAAAGAGCATACTGTTTGTAACTTACTCAAAGTAATACCAAAATACCTACCTTTACTAATCTAATAAATAATAGTAAACCGTGATAAATGAGGATACCAGGAACAACAATAACTTTTGCACGCGAAGCTATAGCGAAGAGTGAAGAGGTGAATTGATACTAGGTATATGCTAAGCATGCACAAAATGGTAATGGTTGTAGTTGCATACACTCAAAGAGATTGTTTGTAAACCTACTCAATGTAATACCAAAATACCTACCTTTACTAATCTAATAAATAATATTAAACAGTGATAAATGATGATACCAGGAACAACAATAACTTGTGCACGCGAAGCTATAGGTACTAACTAGCGTAGAGTGAAGAGGTCAATGATACGATAAGGTGCACAAAATTGTAACGGTTGTAGTCTTGCTTGCATACACTACGAGATGCACCACACGTTGCTGGGAAAGCTTCACAGTTCACAATACACATTGACTTAAATATAATAAATAATGCAATACACGCATACATAACATGAACTATCGAAGCAACAGATGTAAAGTGGAGCGCAAAGTTCCCCTTTAACTAGGGGAGCTCTTTGTCCCTCAAAAGTAGGCAGGACAATTTATTCCAATAAATATTATAGCTAGGTGCAACTGAAATCATACGTAATAGTTGACAAGAATCCATAGGTATACTATGTACCTACCTACATATGTAGATACTTATTACCTAAATAACAACAGATGGATATTCTGGAGATGGCGCGGAGGCAACAAACAAACAGCTAGGTAGGTCTGTTCTGTCTGATGCATAATCCCACCCATCTAAAAGTCCACGCATCCATGCTGAGATGACTAGTGTGCTTAGCGTTCTTCGAAGGTAGGCACCTCAATAAATGCTTCAAATAATTTATCAATCACATGAAACCGATATTGCAAAATGCAAATCACTAGCAGGAATTAGATTGCACGGAAACAATTTGCAGGCAGTTCACATGTACGGTCCATCGCGGTACCTACTTAGGCACCTAACGTTGTACTCATTTATACAGTTGCAGAGTATTCTTTGCATGTTTGCTTGTATGCGTGCGTGCGTGCTGCACACCTCGGCCATCGCTCGGAAGCGACAAGGTCACTCGCACTGCAATCTGCAATTCAATCGCGTCGTCCGTCCGTCGCCCGCCCGACGCATATAGCATGCGGCACGCGCCAGCCAGCCTTCCCTCCGCGTCTTCCTTCACGCGACCCTCCCTCACACACACCCTGCGATGCCCCACAACACAATCCGCCACCACCAACTTGCCTTGTAACTGCACTCGACCCTAATGCATTAATTTCATGGGCATATACATTCCGCTCAGAATGCTGGTTATTGCGATTTTATGCGACGTCATCGTTGGAGCAACGGAATCGTATACACAAGTTTACGTTCTTGAAAGTAGTGGCCGTAGAAACAAGTGGAAAGTGAAGATCGCCCGTCCGTAGTAAGTGCACGCTATTCTGTTCAACGACTTCCAAATCACGGTATCTCTGATGGTCTGTGTAAGTGGGTGGCGGGGTCGCGGATTTCCTCAAAGATCGCAGCATACGCGTCTTGGTGCATGGCTCTGCCTCAGATGAAAGGCGTTCCCCCAGGGAGCTCTGCTGTCGACTACTCTATTCCTCCTGCATATCAATGACTCGCTGGAGAAAGTCGTAGAAGGATATGCTGACGACAGTACCGTAACCCACGGTTACACATCCAGTGACATGTCTATAGATGGGAGATACAACATGCTCGTGTTCAAAATAGCGTCAACGTTACAAAGGGTTGCTAACTGGGTTCAGTACATATAACCAAGTCAGTACTCAGAATTAAAATCTCCGGACCTAAACTTTGGTTTACAATAATTATCGCTGATAAAGCTGAGTAGCGGTTAAAAAGCTAGGAGTCCTCAACAAGGCTGAGCGATACTTAACTGCGTGCCAACGCCTTCAACCTATTAAGGCTTAATTGAGGTCAAGCACGGAGTACTAAAGTCACCTGTGGGACGGCAAGCTGCTCCATGCTTCCACAACGGAGCAGCAGCGAGCGCCCCTGGCGGTCGTGGTGTGCCAAGGTGCCAACTAACTGCCTTCACTTTGGCAGGATACGAAATCTCCGCGAAACAACGCACGGTGTTGATCGTATTTTGCGTTGTAATGACTCTCGAGAGATACTGTTCTATGAATAAAGATTACGTGATAAAAATGTACATGGTGATTGAGCCACAACCGTGAGATGAGTAAGCAAGCTGTCGTGGGCAGCTGGCTTGCGTCGACAGGTGCGGTCGCAGCCGGCACGCGACGCGTCAGCCGCCGCTCCTATTTCCACCTGTCTGTTCACTTCCACCACTTCCAAGCCACATCCTCACTTACCCACCGTTTAAAACGACTTGCCAAAGCAAGACCACACCCCAATACGAGCCCGTATAATACGTAGGCAGCGTTGCTGATTACGTGCGATTCACTTTGGACAATAGTTACACATTCTGAATAATAAGGTGATGTACGCCAGTCTTGTAACAGGCTTCGCGCTAATCGTGATGGAAGTTGAAAAATTTGCAGTGAAATTTCTTGTGTGTGGTGAGCTATTGGCATAAAGAGGCTAAGCCCAATCGGCCTAACCGTTTAAGAAAAAAAAATCAGCGAAGTTTCTTGCCAGTTCTTCTAGGATGTTTAAAAGTGGTGTGTCGCGAGCTACTGACACATAGGTGAATCTACAAAATCTTAGCCCGATCGGCCAAACCCTGTAGGAGGAGTTGTGCGGACAAACTAACAGACAGACATCAAAAGTTTTTTTACCCTAGTCGAGTAACTAGGCTACGCTTCGCTCAGCCAATCAAGAGTATGACCAACTCAAGTTGTTGGAAAGACATCCTCGGCTACAGGTTCCTGATAGTGACATTCTCGTTAAGTCCTAAGAAATACTCACTAAATCAGTGCATTGCGTACCTATTGCAAAGTCACCTCTTGCAGTTACAAAATGCCTATGTGACCATTGATGTACCTAAGCTAAAACAGACATTACTTCAATGCCTTTGTTTGTGAAGCGGTTGGCACAGAGAACACGGTTACCGGTTGCGACATTTCCATCGATCCCATAGAAATAATTGCTTGCCCCAGTAAGGCAATGGCGAGGACAAAAGAACTTCGATATCAGTTATCGACCGACATACGCCAACAGTATGCGGACGAACAAAGCCAACCAAAGCGGTGATAGATAACGAACGAGCTGTGGGTTAGTTAGATAGATACTGGAGTAGGTTGGTTAGATAGGGTCTTGATAAAGCGTGCAAAGTACCTACCCAATAGCTGTGTCCGCCAAATTTTGTTTTCCGTGAACCGCTCACTATCGGTCAGTCGGGCTGAGTTTATCGTTTCGTATCAGGGAGGGAGCACCAGTCACGCACACCCCTTGCTTCTCTATCAATACTTACTTGTGTGTGTGTCGCTTCTCCCTGCTGTCCTGCTCCCCTCCGCGCCGCCACGAATTCTCGGATATGTAATCTCTCTCTCTCTCTCTGGATAGTATTAGGTATTAAGCAGGAAACGATGTAGAAAATGAAATTTCCAGTAAACCTATCCATTACTGAATAGAAAGCCAGGATTGTTACAGTGAAGTCCATAAACCTCCAGAGGAAATTCTACCAAACCGAGAACTGTCGAGTGATTAAAGCATAGGATTGGATGAATTCGTGCGAGCGATTATTGGACTAGTTAATTACTAATTTGTCGAATTACGTTACGCCGAAATGCCAGTCTTGTTATCGAAATACATCGAAAATAAAAGTCTGTCGAGAAAGAAGTAAGGGTGCGTCTAGCTGGTGGCGCGACTTTCGTTTGTTTCCGTTGTTTCCCAGTTATTTAACGTGAACATTCAAGATTCGAAAAACATGTTCGTACTAAAATACATAAATATAAAAAAGCATTACAGTCGGTGTGCTCTGGATAGTTTTCTCTACGCTCGCCAACTCGGATCGAATTAGAGTGGGGCTGCGTCATACCGCGGCCCGGTTAGCGGGGTCACGGTCGTGGTCCAGTTTCGTTCGTTTATAGTACCTATCTACATCTACTGCAGACGAGCTTACTTACTTCCTATGCCTACGTCGGCGCTCATTCTTCTATTTTGGTATGAACGAGGTCGTCTTCGTGAGTAATCAAATCATAGTGATAATCGCGGATGATGACTCCTTGCCGAGTGATCCGTGTGCGAGATAGCTGTTTCTGCGAGGCATCTTAATTAGGTACTTTTTATTATTATATTAGGTAAATAGAGAGACAGAGAGAAAGAGAGAGATGAGGTTTAGCGAGGGCTTTTGTGAACAGGTTTTGAAATTGAACAATTTCGCCATCAGGTAAACCAGTCCAAGTTCCATGCGTATGCATGGTCGGCAGCGCAGTTGCCATGTCCGGGTTTGTCGACCTCCGCTCAGCTGTTAGCCACAATAATTTTGAAGACGCGAAATAAATAAACGTCGCAGACGCCGAGGAATGTCTGCCGGTGGCTCCGTGTCGTCGTTCGCGTGGACGAATTCGCATTTAGTCTGGACACTGGACTCGGAGTGGACTGGAGGATTGATCGATTTCGAACTACTAGGTGTTCTAGAATGCTTTCGTTCGTTCGGGGCTATTGCTGCATGAAATAAGCGAAACGATTGATCACTTCCAATAGTCACAAACGCTTCTATGAAAGCAGCGTTGAGAAGTCTCGTCTGACAGCGCCTAATTTATTTGTCCAGGGTTTGAAATCAAGAGAGCGACGACGAGCGAATAGGTAGCTTGATTTGTTTAGGCGATGTTGGATGTTTTTCTGACTGAAAAAAATGTTCGGCCGTATTCAGAGATCAACAGCTTTCGATTGATACTTATTTAGTTGTAGTTTTTTTTAATATTCCTACGACATACACAGTTTCAATACTACCAAGCATTTTCCGTGAAAGAAGAGCGATGGATGACGCATTCGGCATGCATGACGGATCGGTATTCAGCATTTAGGATCGAGGCTGATGAGATGGCTGCGATCGTACTATGATGCTCTACGCCGAATCCAAGAATCGAGGTGAGTCAGTGACGTGAGTCGACCAACGCTGATGATGTGATGGATGACTGATGATGTAGTCTGGGTAATACCTACCTACTGTTTACTGTTAGAAGTTAGAACCTATCTAGCTATCGGTAGTATGAAGGGCAAATACTCGTAGTTACGTAGGTGGTGGTAGGTACTGGCTGGACGATACGACGTCATAGTCACGAATCACGATAAAGCGTGCGAAAAAAATATTGGCCATTGATAGTCGATCGTAAGGAATTTCCTGTTCTATTTTGGATTTTCCAAATTAGTTTCATTGTTGACGTCAAAGAGGATAAAAACGTTAATGTTAAACACGTAAATTATTACGTAGGTATGCACCACCATTCATCAAATATTTCGCAAAGTAATGTACCTATGTAGGATGAGTGTCTGGAGAAGCACTACTTCTGAAGATATTTCAGCAAATCAGAAGAAAAGGCCGATTGATGTGAAGGATTTGTAAGCACTGGTTCAATCGTTAGTGCCGCTTGGCTGTCAAGGCGAAGAGCCATACCTTCAAACGGTGGTTGAGCGACCAGTCTGTGAGTCGAGGCGTGCTTTCAATTCTTCTGTCAAATCCAGCAAGCCTGTTCTGGACTTGGCCAAGTTTGAGGACGACCGAGGAGTACGCCAAAAACTCACACTCTTCTGCTTTCTCAACCAAGCCCTACCGGTTTTCCTCCTAAGACACATTTTAAGGTAATAAAATACCTAAAAATGACAGATTGGACCTCCTGGGCGTGGAACTGACCAAAGATTATAAATTATAGAGAGATTTATACTCTAAAACTAGCCTTGCCTCCAAGAAATTGGGTATCCTTTATCGCAGCAGGCGATTCTTCTCACTGGCGCAACTCCTTATGCTTTACAAAGCGCTAGTTCACCCGGTGATGGAGTAACTTGCAGGCCTACTGTGGGAAGGATGCCCCCTTGACTTGTTGGAGTCTTTGGCTCTATCCACCGCCGAGCCATACGCATAACTGGTGTTCCCAAGCTCACGAAGGGAATCATTGTTGCATCACAGGTGAACAATCGGTTCTCATAGTGTTTTATAGGTGTTACCATCGCCGATGCTCCGATGAACTGGCTTCCCTAATCCCTCCTGCCCCGATTCTTATCCGCCACACCCTCAGAACTCGGTCGGAACATCCATATATCTTGTTGACACCCAACTTGTGAGAATGCATCACTTTTCGAAATCGTTCCCGTGTCGTACGGCGAAAATATTGTTCGTTCTTCCAGTGAGTGCGTACGTACCCTAGTGCCTGAGGATGTTCAAAAGGAGTGTAAATAATAAATTGGACAACGACTTATTCGTCCGCCTTTTAGCTGACATGGTGTCTCTCTCTCTTAGCGTGGTTAGGAGTGGTGTTATTGGCTGTGTCTGATTTTACCCATGTTCCTATATTTAAAAAAACTAAAGGTCTGAGGTCGTTGATCTGACGATTCCCTGAGGATGATTTAAAAATGTTTCGTCTGGATTTCTTCTACCTAGTTTTTACATCCGTTGGGATTAATGACCTCACGCAAGGCTTGCAGGACTTCCGGAGTTAAGGTCAGGCAAACATACATCTGGCCAAGTAGCTACGAGGTACCTACTCAGTAATTAATTTGATGAATTTTCAGAAGTCCTTGCTCTTCTTGAATCTTGAAAGGGATAGCTTTACAGAAGTAAAAATGGTTGATCAACTTTTCAGGTTATTTGATAATTTAGTGACCGCCATGATCAAGATGGTATATATTAGTAATCTATGGTATTACGTTCGATCTAGGTAGGTATCGCGTTTCTAACCTACGATCACAGTTTACTTTTTTCTTATGCTGTGCTACGATGGTGTGGGCGAACCACCACACATCCATTTTCGTATGACTAAAATAACGACTCGTATGTATGGGTGCTCACTTCTTGGTTGCTCACCAATTTGGAAACCAATGATGAACCAACTTAATTTGTAATGTACCTATTGCAGTAGCTATAAGGTTCGATTCGAGCACGAATCTACCTCACTTCGCTTGGTTCGTGCAGACAGCAACGGCGGACCTCACATCTATAATTTACCTACACGCAGTCAGTTCGCCCAGGTAGGTATAAAGGTACCAATTACACAGGTACGTGTAATAGAGAAGGGAGAAACCGTGGCCCGCCCGCGCCAACAACTAGAGCGCCGCGTCGTCGTGTCGCCGTGATTGCGTGCTACAAGTAGGTAGGTGAGCTGCTAGGAGGCAGATGCGATCGACCTACATATTATGCACCTCCATGGCAGCAGGCTAGCTGGCGACCATCCACCATTATTATTTAATGCTCCTGCTACCTAAGTAGTTAGTTACCCATTCAATGCCGCCGATCACGCACTCACCCCTCCTCGGCTTACGTCCCCCCTGGACGACCCCTTTCCTACTGCCGCTCGCTTGCTACCGCACCGCGACGCGACCCTTCGCCGGGCCGAGACCCCATCGCGTCCGCTCCGCTCACAGATCCCGATTCCCACACGATCGCACTCACTATTTACATACCTAGTTAGATACAGGCTTGTATGGATGTGCATAGGATGTGCGCACGCACACTAAATAACGAGCGACGTCCCACATCCTCCCGATTTTTTTTTCACACAACAAAGCCGACAGCTCCGATGAATAAGGTGGCCGGCCGCTGATGTTCTACCTATAGGTACTTACTTGCCTGCAGTAAACTCGACCCGACAAAAAACAAACACAAAAACATTATGTTGAATTCTTGAATAGCATCTTCGGGACTCCGTCCGTCGGTTTGCTTCGTCGTCGACCGACGCGATGACGCGACGAAGTTGCATGCAGGCAGGCAGATGCAGCAGACGCAGACATACCTAAACATTGATATATCGATCACGGACAGTGAGGGAAGACGCCAGGTACGAGAAAGAGAGACAGAGAGAAAGCACGTGCACCGCCCGCGCGGGGGCGAGAGGTAAACAAACCGCGAGGTTCGCTGGTCGGTTACCATTTCGTGTGACCGGAGAGTAGGCTCCTCTCGCACCGGGCAACGAAGTCTGTCGAAGCCACCGCGCTGCGCTCTCTCCGTGTACAATTTCACCGCTCGGCCGTGTTGGATGCGTGACCACGTTCACTCACAGTCTCACACATACACTCGCTATTCTACACTACGCGCGACACACACACAGTTCCGGCCCGCGCCGATGCAGTTTACGTCACCGCATCCCGCTCCTGACTGGCGCGAGGCGGGCAGCGAGCGACGACCTCGGCTCGCTCGCTGCAGCCGTGCACCTCCCCGCACCGCGGTCCGCGTCTGCCCCTACGTTCCGTCATCAAGCGGCCCGCGTGCGCCCTACGCACGCACGCTCTTCGCTCGCCCTCCGCGCACCGCTCGCCCATCGTCTCCGGTCGGCGGGGCGCGGCGGCGGTTCGGGCGGGCGGGGCCCTAAACTATAGGAGAGGAGTATTTACACAGTCGATTTTCACAGTCGATTTACATAAGGCCAAACTCGCACGCACGCAACGCACCAGTTGTAAAACTGCCTAGCGGGCGGCTACAAGGAATCGACCAAGCGACAATTGACTGAATACGGCATCGAGGTCTGCAGTCCGTACGTATATTTTCAGTTTTGAGAGCGCTCTCTTTTCTCTTTCTGACACGCCTGTCAGAGAGAGAACAAAACAGCTCTCAGCGCGAGTACATACGTACGGAATCCCCAGAATCTAGGCCCTGATAACATGTACCTATGTCTCTTGAGTACGGGATCCTCAAAGTTGCTGCGCTGAGGTAATAAAGTAACTCCACGATGCACCAACCGCCGGACACATAGGAGTAGGAAGGACTGAAAAAATGTGAACTAACGCTCCTATTTTTCGAATATGCGTTGGTTACCTAAACAGCAAAAATATTAGATATTGTTATCTCTGTTAATCGTACAAGTTAATCAACTACATAGAAACCGGCGGCTATACCGCAGCAGCGCTTTGAAATCCTTTCATTGAACTTTTTTGGACCTGAAGGTGACAAAGGCGAGAAATTGATTTTCTCGTGGAGGATACTTTGATTAGGTGGGTTGAGCTATTTGCTTTAGTGGATGCAACATCTGAGTCTTATGCTAAAGTACTGAAAGAATAACTTTTCTACGCTATGTATTCCCACGTCGAGTGATATCCGATAATGGTACTCAGTTTGTTTCACAGGTTATGCAGAAGGTACTATTTTTCTTAAGTGTTGACCAGAATCTGATAGCCGTGTATCATTCTGATGCCAACCCTGCTTCAAAAATCATGATATGAATAATAATAATCCTTATGTTTGTTAAAACTGAATATTGGCCAGAGAATTTACGTCTGTCCGGTTTGCTTTAAATAGGTACTGCATATAATCAAGATATGGGACAGACAGCTGCTTACTTGAGCTTCGCACGAAAGCTGATTACCCCTTTTGATGTCAACCACGACATCTGTGTTATAATCGAACAAGAGATCTATTCGATATTTCTAGTTCCATAGATCACGCCTTGCCTGCAGTTTGCTGATACTCTTCACATCTCCTAAAATTGAGGGTCAATGGGCAGCAGGACATACGTAAGGCGGCAGCGGATGCTAACCCATGTCCTGCCCCGAAGTCGGAGTACAACTAGTCCGGATGTTGCGAAGCTAGAACGAGACCCACATTGCATTTTGGGTTCAAGAGCTGAAACTTCGTACACATGTTGACTAGACCAGAACTCTTTGACGATGGATGGAGGGTATACCTGATTTTCGTGGGTGACAAATTCGGACAGATCACCTGGTCTGTGAATACTTGTCGCTATAAAAAGTCGACTAAACAAACTGCACTCATTTTGGTTGGTCTGCAGCTGAGATTTCTGAGCCAACACAGTATTGCTTTTTTTTCAGGACCGAAGAGAAAAGTAGTTGCCTCCCTAATTTAATTAATTAATAAAGGTTCTATTATTGGCACATTACTACTCTCAAGTCAGGCCGACAAGTAGGTCTGTGATGCTTCTACGTTCATAACCGTGACCCTTACGATTTCAAGGGCTACTGATTTCAGCTCCAGCTTGTATTAGTCAGCAGTATCTTTAGGAAAACTGTTTCCTAATTACCTGAAAACCTCTTACAGAGATTTCTTGGGCTTTATGAATACATCCTGCGTGGCTTTGATGGCACTGTGATGTTTCTCCTTTTTATCTTCATGAATCCCGTGGTAGTTCAAATGTGTATTACAGTTTCACGAGTGGTGCGCGCCTAATGTACAAGAAAAAATAAGTGCAGATGACGTCTTATCTAAAAGAGCTTGAATTGAGCTAATTTTTTGCCGTAAAATAGGGATTACGTGTTTTCGATCTCTGCGTTTTTAGACCACCCACAGTAAAGACCCAAATCTTGCTAAACATTTTTATTGCAATCAGAGAAGTCTAAAACCGACATATAACCTCTTTCGCATCGAAATAGCGTCAAATGTGGAGCAATACGCTTTATAGTTTGTTACGGCGTTTTTAATGCCGCCATTTTGATAACGGGTTCTGAAATCGGTCTTGATGGTAAACGAGTGGCTTCAGAAGCTTAAAATAATAATAATTATCGATTTTCAGTCTCTCAGCGTAAAGAGCGTTCGAGTAAGAGCTGCCAGAACGTTAAAACAAACATTTTGCTCCTGGAAGTAGGCAAACCCTCTAAACGAGGGCCCCGCCATGACCTCGACCGTGGAAAATTTTCTTAAGACAACAAGTAAGGTCACGTGTACGAAGTTTCATTGTCTGAACCCAAAATGCAAGGTGTTCCTGTAAACGTCGGAAATCTACTATGTATTGAAAAATTCCCATTGTCAGAGTCAACCTTCAAGAATAGTCACTATTAAGCTCCTTCCTTGACGAGACGGGCCTTAAAAACTCGGAAGGTTCTGGCGGAGCAATATTACGTGTTCCCTGGTTTTGGTTCGAGGTGGTGGATCGTAACGGTAACCTGCCTGGAAATATCATGCTAGCGCCTTAATTTCCTTTGTAGGTGACTCGTCTCCAATAGGGCAGCTAAAACGTGGTATGCCGGTCAAGCCGACACGGGTCGTCTGTGTGACGTGGTGAGAATATAGCAAATACAAATCTTCCTCCCTTAAATCACACCGTGTTCGTAGGCTTAGGTGTTTGCCGAGCCGCCTATCAAATTGTATAACTGAATATTAATGTTTGTTGTGTTTATTTTTTTCTTTGCAAAAAACAGTGGTTGGTTTTGTCTTCATTAAGAATTTCTTGAAAGTGACTTTTGCATGTTTCTTTACGATGCCGCCTCCCACCGAAATGAGCCCCGGCTAAAATTGCCTAAACAGACAATAAAATAATAACACACACTTAATACGAGTATCCGTAGTCGCTCTACCCTTCTACATCTGCACTAGAGATTGCAACCCGGTATGTTTCTCAACCCGGCCGGGTTGTGTGTTAGCGATGAAACCTTTAAAGTATTTTATGAAAATATTCTATATATATGAATGGAAAAAGACAATGATTCAAGGTCAATATTTATTTTAAACTGGCTAGTATCACAATAATCAGTCTCACTCAAGTCTCAAAATCACACTTAATACAGAATTGATTACTTTTACTTATGGTGGA